>CAUYQV010105002.1:0-22797 GCA_963574575.1 Galagoides demidoff | reverse complement strand
AAAAAAAAAAAAAATTTCTAGCAAGATTCAACTTTAAACTGGTTGTCTTCAGAAACAGCTTTAAGTCCATAAAATACCCTACTGCCTAATAGAAAAAAAAATGCTCTAAAATTTTTGGAACTCCCTCATATTTTAATAATGTAATTCAGGAGATATTTGATATCTCAGTCACCCTCATTATCTTTCTTGTAACCAACATTCCATGCTATATAATCACCTTATCCAGAAATTAAGTCATAATTGATGATAAAAAAGAAATTGCAAAGTTATTGAATTGTGTTGGTTCAACTGTCAAGGCTTATATCTATCTAATCGTTGATATCTCCCATTTAAATTCTTTAGCTGACTGATTTTGGAAATCAGTAAAGTAATTTTATTAAATCAGGTCTTTAAATTTAGCCATCAAATATGTCTCTGTAAGTTATAAAAACTTAACAAACTCTATTAGCACTTGGCTTTATTTTAAACAAAAAGTGTTTGAGAAAATGTCAAACTTTTATAATTTAGAAAGTTACAAATTGATTCTGGTTTTCCATTCTGAAAGCCAAAGCGTGAGAAAATATGTCTGGAGTACTTTTCATCAAAAACAGACCAACACACCCAAAACAGACAGACAGATAGGCTGCCACAACTTCTTTCTACACGATATTGTTAAATACCTCTATTTTTAAAATTATGTTAAAAATACTTCCCTTCCAGTTAAGATGGAGGAAGATATGGAAGATCCTCCTTCTTGTGGTTAAAAAGAGTAACAAAACCAAGACCAAATAAAAGCTCTTCACTTCCACGGGGCCATTAAAATGTGGCAGAGAAAAATAAAACATTGAGGGAATAAATTCCAGAGACTGAAGCCTTCAGAGATAAAAAGAGAGCTAAGCCGTTCTGCACACCTAGGAGTGAGCAGAAGGAACCAGCAGAAGGGGTCCCTGCCGTAGATAGAAAGACTCTGCCAGGACAAGAGTGATCTGACAAGTGTTAGCAAACTGTGTGGGCTGGTGGGAGAGCTTGGTATCTGTGGATTCCAAATATAAGAGCAAAATGATTGGCCTTCTAATTCTGAGAAGAGAAAGGAGATGTACTTTTCCCTATTTCACCCACTAAGGATAAAATAAAACCTGGAAATTATATTTAAAACAAATATTAAAAGATGCTGAATGGTGAAAAGAAGAAGACCAATAGCTAGGGATATGAGGACTTCAGGAAGGACATGGCGGTGACTTTTATTTTTGCCTCAAATATTCCAGACATAGAGCTGAAGATGCTACTATGCTGAAAATGGCAAGACAAGGACAAAAATGTTCCACCAAAGGATGCCCTTTCTAGCAAAAGTACCAGGAAAGAAGCAGCCTAGAAAGACAGAAAGTTTTGAAAATAACTGTTCCACTACAAGCCAAATGACACGGTAACACATGCAGGTTTTTTCTCTCTCTCTCTCTCTCCCCCCAGCTCCTCCTCTCTCTCTGTCTCTACCCCTAACTCTAACAGCAAAGGTAGAGTGAAGAGGCTTGATTAACACCCTTACCAGGTTTAAAGAATTTGCTCAACTCTTCTGCTAGACAATGGCAGAGAAAGTTGAGAACATCTCAGGAGTTTTCATCATTGCCTGGCAGTCCTAGCCTGGACTTCCACTCCTGGCAATAATGAGGCATCCCCCTCTCCCCACTGAGGTGGTATCAGAGAAGATCAAGTAAAGAGAGAAGAGATTTACCACTGTCCATTGACAACCAGACCACCTCCCTCCCTGCCCCAGGTCTTCTGAGCCCAAGAAGAAGTAGAGAAAGAGTCATGATAGGAATATACCAAAAAATAAAGAAACAAACAAACAAAACCCCCAAATTTTTCAACTTTGGCAAATGACATAAATCTATAGATTCAAGAACTTAAATGAACTCAAGGCAGGATAACCCCCTATCCCCCAATTCACACCAAGATGCATCACAGTCCCCCTTGCAACAACTAAGACCAAAATGAAATTTGTGAAGGCAGCAGGAGGGACGTGACAACTTGTATATAGGGGGAAATTCAAATGATGATGGATTTCTCACCAGAAGTTATGGAGGCCAAAAGAAAGTAGTACAGCAACAAAGTTCAAGTGAAAAAAGGAGAAAAATTAAAAGGTCAGTTTATAACCCTGCATCCAGCAACAACATGCTTCAGGATTGAATGGGAAATCAAGACAGACCCAGATGAAGAAAAACTTGTTGCTAGCAGATGCACCTTCAAGATGGCTAGAGCCTGGCACCATAAGGGGACCTGTGGCCATTGAAGTTCTTACGTGCAGCCTTTAGACCAAATCCAAATTTTAGGGAACAAATCCTTTTATTTTTATTAATACCTTTTTGTTCTTCTTTTATGTTTTGTTTTTAAATTGAACATATCTAAAGTATCAAAGAATAAAATCAGTTTCAATGAAATAATCTTCCCAGACTGAACAGCACAATGGCCAAGATGTTCTTAAGGTCAGAAATGAATGATACCCATCTAGGAGATCAAGTAAAAATGCAGACCTCCACGGTGCAACCATACATTCACATGCTGTCCCACAAAAGTGGACACAACAAAGTCATTAAAACGTTAGTTAACTTTAGGCCCTGAGCATGGCTTGTGCTAGCAGCTGGGAATCCAGTGGAGGAATAATGCTTGAGCTCAGGAGAGGCAGCCTGAGTAAGAGCGAGACTGGGTCTCTATGAAAAAGAGGAAAAATTTACCTGGGTGTTGGGGTGAGCACCTGTAGTCCTAGCTACTGGGGATGCTGAGGCAGGAGGATCCCTTGAACCCAAGAGTCTGAGATTGCTGTGAGATAGGCTGACCCCAAGGCACTCTACCCTGGGGTAAAAGAGTGAGACTCTATCTCCCCCAAAAAAAAAAATTAATCAAATTAAATATTTAAAAAAGTTAGTTAACTTTAAAATTAAGAAATAGTTTTCATGTTTTAAATTAAGTATGTAGTAGATATTTTATAAAATAATTATAATTACTGTCTCTCTTCCTTCATTGTGAATCCACTGACAACCAAAACTTTACGTGTTTTGACTTTGCGTCTCAGCACCCTCGCATATTGAATTTTACATCAATTCTTAAAGGAAAACACTTCCAAGAATTACTTAGGGAACTTCTCAGAAATACAGATTATCAGACCTGATCCTATGTCTCTGAATCCATAGATTCTCCTTTTTCTTTTTTTTTTTTGAGACAGTGTCTCACTTTTTCACCCTCAGTAGAGTGTTGCAGCATCACAGCTCACAGCAACCTCAAATTCTTGGGGTCAAGTGATCCTCTTGCCTCAGCCTCCTGAGTAGCTGGGACTTCAGGTGCCCACTACAACGCCTGGCTATTTTTAGACATGGGATCTCGCTCTTGCTCAGGCTGGTATCAAACCTGTGAGCTCAGATAATCCACCCCCCTGGCCTCCCAAAGTTCTAGGATTACAGGTGTGAGCCACCATTCCCAGCCTAGTGATTTTTTTCATTAGTGAAAATCAACCTTATATATACACATGGAAATATGTCCATAGCTACAATCAAAATGGATTTATTTTAATTCCACGGTTTCATATGTTTTCCATGTTATCATAGACTTCATGACTTATAATTTTATTGATCACTTACTTATATAGTTTTTATTAGTTAAAACTATCCCACCATGCTGAAGAACCATGATTTATTCATCCATGTACCTACCATTGAAGGTTAGTTCAATTCAACTTTTAAACTTTACTTTTAAAATAATCTTATAATGAACATATCTATGCCAGTGGCTTTAACTTGTGTGTGCACATACGTGTATATGTGTGTGCATGTTGTGGGGATTTGAGATTTAGAACCAGACTGACTGGTTCTAAGTCCGGGTATTATGGGAAACAAATAAAGGAAGAATTGCCCCTTATATGGTCATGAATGGTGTATGCTGACTAGAACAAGATGGGCTAATTTTCTTAATTTTCATTGCAGTGTTTTACTCAGGCTGTTGTAGCTAAAACATTGAAGTTTTCAGTCAATCATCACAGACCAGGAAATCTTTGGTTGAATGAAATATTAAAATCCTAGCAAATCTTCCAATTTTTCCTCTGTGGCAGATAACAGAGATACCTCCAATTTAAGCCCGAGTTTTTCCTCAGAAGATCAATTTCATAAACATTCTCCATTAATGAAAAGACAGTTATTCTTATAATACAGAAATAGATTCAGAATATATAGGTGATTATGTCTATTATTATACAATATTTTGCTAAGTCTTAGACCAAAGGAAAAAATTAAATGCCCAAAGCCAAGATATAGGTAGTAGCTGGTTGTATCTGTCAGGTTATTTGTCAAAATTCTGAGAGAAATACCAAGTCTTTTACAGCATAACTTTCATCCAAGGTTATGATTATTCTTTAAAATGATATGTAGCCACCTACACTAAAAAAAAATTAAAATTATAAAAATACCACAATTATTTGACATTAAAAACAAATATTCAGATGTTTTATATCCCTAAGATTATTTATTGAAAATGTTTAAGCCTAAGGACCATTTTACCTGAGAACATTTAAAATAAACAATGTAGAGGGAAAAAAAGAAAAGCGTTACCTATAGTCCCTTTGAAATAATTTAATAGGAAACACACTGAAAGGTTCACAAAAGTTATGTTCACACAGTTTACAGGCAGGCATTTTGGAGAGTGTGCAGGCTAGATTGAAATTATGGACATGAAAGAACAAAATATCAGATTCCAGAGGACAGACAGCAAGACAAAGGGCAAAGAAAAATGCGAATGACAAAGTCATGCAGAAGCTGGGGGGAAAGCAAGAGCTACTAGTTAATAATCACTTTGGGTACAATCGTCCCAGATGGTCATTTTATTTCTGTACAACATCTGAGATGAATGTAATGGCCAGCCCCCAGATTAAGAAAAATGTTCTATAACAAAATTTTCAAGTGCTTTTAAGTTACTCATCTTGGTACTTAGTTCCTGTTACACATAGTTTGGTTCCCCAAAACAACCATACCTTGAATTCTCATTAAAACTCAATTATCAATGAAAATACTAGATGATCGTAAAAAAACAAGAATTACGTCATAACTTGAGAAGAAAAGTAAAATATTTATATACAGATTTAGACTGAGAATACAAGTTTGAATAGAACACAGAATAGAGCTTTGAGCTTTCAAATGTCAAGGTTATATAGGAAACATGCTAGACATTAATAGTTGAAATAACAAGTTAACTTTTGGAACCTGGGACATTGAAAACCTGACAGTGATATTCAGATAAGATTGCGAATACATGCAAATTGATTACAAAATGCCAGACTCATTGCTAAACTTTGTTATTGCATTTCCACAAGGGATTAGATGTTAAAATCTCAGTGATAATGTTGAAAATTTGAGGCAGCAAGCAATATTCTGCAAGAAGACATTTTTCAACAAAAAGGAACAAATTGAGATGAAAGGGCTAGTCTTCTGGTTTATTTTGTGTTGCTGTGTTTCCTAACTTAACTTGCTTATCTGAGCAAGTTAATTGAGGCAGATTGAGCAGGGAACACAGGCCAGCAGAGTTAGTTTGGAGGGTCTATAAAACAGCTGTGATCTCAAAGTTCTTTGATAAGCACAGTTTCTAAACTAACTGGGGAAAGAACAGGGTCACAAATCGCAAAAGCCATTGAAAGAGACGGGAAAAAATCAGTGATAGGTAGGAAAAAAAAAATTAGGAAGAGACAGATGACCAGGGCTGGCCATGAAGAAGTACTTTGAACTGAAATTAATCAGTTCAAAACCTCCCACACTGTAGAACAGCCACAGCAGATGGGATTTGGGGGACCCAAATCATGAGAAAAGATACATATGTTGACTTAAGCTGTGCGTTCACCCATCTTTCCCTTGAGGTTTTATGCTAGTTTAGAGCAAAGTGAAATAGACCCAAGGAAAAAGCTCCCTCTTGTTTACTGAGGGAACAGAGAATAGAGTCCTAAAATGCCACAGGAATTGAGATTATACTTTGCAAAACCTTTTATAGCAGAGAACTGGAACAAAGTGAGCCCAAAATTCTGTGTATAACATTATTTCCTAAAGGAATTGGCCAATCCCCAAGCTGCATCAGGCAAGACCAAGAAACCCAGAATAAACCAGCCTCTGAAAGACTAGGGAACTAAATAAAAAGTGTAAGCATTTAAATGCTGATGAGAAGAAGAAGGTTGAATTTCAGGCCCTGCAAATATAGTGTAAAATGGACATGAGAAATAAAATCTACTCTAAAAGTACAGAGGAAAAGGAATAGACCAGCCTTAATAAAGCCGAAACTAACCTGGTAATTTGTGAGTATTCTATCTGCCATCCAGGAAAAAGAATTTAGTCTTCTTTGGAGTAGATAAGCCATCCATAGTGAGTACAGTCTTTAATCAAAATATCTAACATCCCATTAAAAAAAAAAAAACTATGGACATAAAATTGTCAGAATATAATGAGAACATTAACTGTTGAACATGATTGTTAGATAAGACAGTATCACTGCATTACACCTGAGAGAGTCTGCAATGAGAGGCAGTGTGCATTTTGGGGACCTTGAGCAAATTGCATCACTTCTATAAAAATTGCAAATCATGGGTGGCGTCTGTGGCTCAGTGAGTAGAGCACCAGCCCAAGACACCGAGGGTGGTGGGTTTGAATCCAGCCCCAGTCAAACTGCAACAAAAAAATAGCTGGGCGTTTTGGCAGGCACCTGAGGTCCCAACTGCTCAGGAGGTTGAGGCAGGAGAATTGCCTAAGCCCAGGACTGGAGGTTGCTGTGATCTGTGACGTCATGACACTCTACCAAGGGCAACAAAGTGAGACTCCATCTCTAAAATAAATAAAATAAAATAAAAATTGCAAGTCATTTTAAAAACGAGGCTTGGTGCTATGGCTCATACTTGTGATCTTAGCAGTTGGGAGGCCAAGGTTGGAGGATCTCTTGAGACCAGGAGTTGAAGACCAACCTGAGCAAGAGCGAGACTGTGTTTCTACCCAAAAAAAAAAAAATCAAAGAATAGAAAAATTAACCTAGTGCAATGAGCATGTCTATAATTTCAACTGCTCAGAAGGCTGGGGCAGAAGGGTCCCTGGAGACCAGGAATTTGAAGACTCAGTGAGCTATGATGATGCCACTGCCAATTCTAGCCCAGGCAACACAGCAAGACCCTGTCTCAAAAGTGAAAACTCTTAAAAATTGAAAATTAAACCAATGAAATAAAAAGAGCATTACAATTCCTACTTGTCTTTCCCGAAGGGCTGTTGTGGAATTAAAAGAGAAATCCTATTTTAAATGCATATTCATTTCAACTAGAGAACAGAGAGTACATAGTTCAGTTACCTCCTCTGTGTGGATAGGGGAAGCCAGATCCAAACAGGGATAGGGTTGGCCCTGGGAATGCTGCCGATTCCAGTTCAGATCTTTTATCCAGATTAGTGCTATTCTTCCACATAAAGAGGGCAGGAATATATAATTGTGGTGACATCATCATGACGGTGAGAGTGACAGTGGAGTAAATTGTTTGGTTCAGGTTACTTTTTGAAACCAGAATCGGCAGGATTCCCGGCTGAGTAGCCTATGAGATGCGAAAGAAGAAAGGTTAAAGCAAGAAGAAATCCAATTCTTTTGGCCCTAGCATCAAGGAGCTGCGGACAACTGAGTTGAGAAACACTGCAGGGAAAGCAAGTTTGCAAAGGAAAATCAAAAGCTGTCTCTGGGGCATAGTAAACGGAAAAAAAAAATGCTAAATAAAATGGATGGAAAATTCAACCTATTTATCATTTATTTCCACATAAAAAGGAGGAATATATTGATTGCTTTCTAAGGTTAGGATTGCCTTTCCTAACCATTCCCCCAAGCAATGCAGAAAGCGAACTTAATAGAATCAGTCATATTTACTACTTTGTTAGTATAAATCTTCACATGTGCTACGTGAAGTGAGGAGTGTGGTCCCTTCCAATTATTTTTTTCCCCTCCAAGCAGTTCAACTATTTGGCAGGAAACTGACCTTCTCGGGTCATCGTGGAGCTCTTGCTATGGCTGAGCCGATAGTACCTTGTCAGAGAACTCCATTGAAATGGTGCAGATGAAAATCTCTGCCTCCTCTATGTGTCACTCCCAAACACATTGGGAGATGAGCCACAGGGGAAGCCCGTACTTAGAAAGGCATGCTTCACTTAGCTATAGCAACATGCTGGCTGAAGGGGGCTATAGATGGAGTCGCTCAGAAAAGATTACATCTCTTGGTTTATGGCAAAGGAAAAGAAAAGCATTAGAAAAGGCTGTGCTAAGGGCTAAGAGCTTTATTGAAATTCTACAGAAGGCTTGCAGAGACTAGGAGCCTCTGACTTGTTATCAGGTACCTGCATTTGGGCATCCTGACACTCTATAATTGAAATTCATTGCTTGACCTTAAGTCTATAAAAATGGTATGCTGTCATTAGCCCTGACTGCCTGCTGTATTCTCCTGTCACTCCTTAGGCCAGCTTAAACCATCTCAGATGAAATAGCCTATTTCATGTCAGACCTCGGAGTTTGCTACTATTAAAGTGGAAACCTAAAGCAATGTTTAGCAATGTGGTAAAGACGTATGCAGTGAGATTGCTAGAAAACTAGGAGTCTTTTCCTTTCTTTTTTTTTTTAATTCCCTTAAAAATTTAATGCACTCATACGGTGCCATCTCTATTACACTGCTCCTGTCAGAATGAGAACTATTACTTTATAAATTGAATTTTAATTTAACCTCCTAATGCCACACTGTCTACCTTGCACTTTAAGAAGTATTTGAGTGTTAGTTCAGCAGCAAGACAAGTGACTGTAAGAATTACAAGGCAATATTTCATACTTGTGATGTGAATTGAGGCAATTATGTGGATATGTCAGATAAAAAAAAGAAGAGAAAGGAGGGAGGGAGGGAGAGAGGGAGGGAGGAAGGAAGGAAGGAAGGAAAGAAGGAAGGAAGGAAATAAAAGAAAAGATGCTCCAATGGTCTTTGAAATATTTAAGTAAGAAAGAAAACCCTCAGTTGGGGTGATATAACCCTTTCTTTATTCTTTGTATGACTGTATTTATCATTTGATGTCAAGAGTTCGAGTCAGTCATAGAGGTATCTACTGTTCTGGTTACAAGGGGAGTCACCTTGTTAAACTAAAGAAATAGGACAGCCTGATTGTTGATAACTCTTGAACTCTCCCAAGTTACCTAAACACATAAAGCTAATGAGGATTAACCCTCTTGGTTGGTGACTTAAGAAATCTAAATTACAAAAGCATTGAAAATAGTTCAACTTCTCTTTCTCCCACTGGATGGTCCCAATTTTCCTTTAAGTGATGTGGAAGAAAAAAAGATAGTTAAAATTGTGAAATGATTTTGGAAAAATCAAAGTGAATTATTTAAAGGTGATGAAAATGCTTCCTTCAATTTGATGCTGTGTTCTGTCCTAGGTCATTCATAAATTTAACACATGCATAACTGCTGAGAATAATCTTTCCTCCCTCTCCACTGACATTTTCTCTAGGCTCCAAAATGGGCTTTTTATCTTGATTGTTTCAATGAAGTCAAACAGCATTGGATCAGTGCTGGAATGCCTATGTATATATCTTGGCTTTATAATCATGGTGTTCCTGATATGAGTCCTTTCTCATTTCTAGTGCCTGAGTCTTTAAGTGGTGTATATTCAGTGATCTGACAGGTGTTGTTTTTGCTCTTTGGCTCTGATTCTCAGGATTTCCAGGAATATCTTTTTCTCTTCACTAATGAAAGATTGTTTGGACTCACCCCTCCCATTAGTGAAGATAACTCGAGTGGTGGACTTAAAAGCTTTGAAAAGATATCTTGGTAGAGCCATGTAGCGGTTATGTAAGCACCTGACTAGATTCTCCATGGCAACATCTAGGAAATTAACATCTTAGAGTCAACAATCCACAAGGAGGTAAAGGCCAGGATGAGTGAGCAAATTGTATAACTAAAGTGTGATGGAGCTGCTGGACTTTGCTACTTAAGGAAGAAGTGTGTTGGGGTCACCATGCTCCACCATGTGCTAAGAGAAGCAACTCCAGGACAAACAGGTGAGGCTGTGTTGTAGAGACTGTGCTATAATACATTTCTGTACCAGAGAATTATACCTGGAGTGCAATGAAATTCTACTTTATTCATCTCAGCATCCCTAGTACAGAATAACACCTATACTAGAGTAAGTATTTGGTGTATACTTAGAGCAAAGAGAATGATACAGACGGAGAAAGAAAGAAATAACAACAAAAGGAAAACAAGAAGTGAAGTTGAAAGAAAGGGGAGAGAAGAACTCAGTTACTTCAAACCATCACACGTTCTTGTTTCTTATTCATCCATCCCCACACTGAAGACCTTCTTCAATTTGCAGGACTGGACCAAGAATATTCTTCTTCAGTTTTTCCTCTTCAAACCATCACACATTCTTGTTCTTCTTCAAACCATCACACGTTCTCTCAAATGGAGAGAAGGACCCAGTTACTTCAAATCATAACACGTTCTTGTTTCTTATTCATCCATCTCCACATTGAAGACCTTCCTCAATTTGCAGGACTTGACCAAGAATATTCTTCTTCAGCTTTTCCTCTTATTGAAGTCATTCTTCTGCTGTTCTTCAGGCCATCCTTCCTTCACCAGAGCTTTCCCCGATTGTGTAGCCACAAATACACCTGTGTCTCTCTTATTTCCTGTGGCCTTTGGCCAATTTTTTTCTTATCTGAAGCCATATTTTTTCACAATTCTGACACCTGCACTAAACTCTAGAACAAATTAAGTAAGAAACTCTGACCAGAACAATTATATGTTATTGCTCCTATTAAGGTCTATTTTTAGTATTAAATTAATTAGTTTAGGTTTCTGATTAATTAAGTAATTAAATTTATTTGCTCATTATCTTGTACACATTTCTGGGACTAAGATCCTTAATTGTGCTACGCCTGTATCTCCACTTCATGGGATAAAAATAGGAATACCCAATGGAAGAAAAATAAATACATGTATACATATAATTATATATATTAATTATATATATTTTTGTTTACTTGTTTATTCAAACTAAACATATTTTCATCAGGTAGAAGGATTGTTCAAGAGCATATGCTGTAGATAAATAACATTTATATTCTAGGGGAAAAATATACCACCAATTTGTAAATAATATTCTTTGAAATGTCTTAATGAGCTAAGAAAATTATGATACAACTAAATGATGTGAAGGAAAGTTGTAACTGTAGTAGTGCTTTGGTCAAAAAATCCTGCAAATGGCTTTGCACAAGGCAGACAAACCCTCCCCAAAGACAGAAAAAAAGGCTGATTTCCAATTAATGATTTTTATTCATTCTTTTATCATTATAATGGATTCCTCTTAATGCAAGAGGCATATCCCTTTTATAAATGAGAAAAGGCTTTTTAAACCAAGAACAAAATTAAAAACTTACTGTGAGTCTCCATCCTGAGAAAGACCCTAGTAAGGTATCTGTATAAAAAAGTAGCAGAGTCAATTTGCAGTTGGCTCAACCTTCCTCAGAAGCAATCAAAATAATGTATATTAAAGGACAGCTGTTGTTTCAGGGAAGAATATATCAAGGAAGCACAGAGAAAGGTTGCCGTTTTGTAAATAGTGCCAGTGGTGGGGAGTATGGGTGTGTGTGTGTGGTGGGAGGGTGTTAAAAGACAAATAGCATTAACTAAACACTCAGCTCACTCACATATCAACTACAGTCTGACTTCTGCCTATCTACAGACATATTTAGAAACACGGATTTTAAATTAGTTAATAAAGGAAGGAGCAATTCAATAGATTAGTACATCCATAAAGAAAACATAGGCCACCATACAAAAGCAACAACCAAGCTATAAGAAAGCATTTTTAAAATTTAAAACCAGCTTATCTCCCTTCTCCCCATAAATGGACAGAGGCATTGCCAGGGAAGAATTAAATGAAACAATGATTAAACCTAAATAAAAGGGAATCTAATAGACAAGAATGATGGATTTATGATTTTTTTTATATCTGTCTTCTTGGTAACCAAATGCAAAATAATAACAGTAATAATAATAATAAATGTGGGAAGGGACAAAGAAAGAAACTATAGAAAAAAAATTTCTTGAGCAGACACAACTCATTAGGCTTCAGAATGAAAGCAATGATGGGGAGGCCAAGAAGTGAAGGTCAGGAGCTCATAGTTAGTTCCCCTTCTGGAAAATTCCAAAAACATATACAAATCCAAAAATATTTCTCCACAAGAAAAGAAACAAAATGAGAAGAAGAAGAAGAAAAAAAAAAAGACAGAGAGGAGAAATAAAAGAAAGAGGAAAGAAGAAAAGAAGGAAAGTAAAAGGACCAGGGGAAATGAAGAGAAAAAGGAAAAGAAGGGTAGAGAAGTTATTTAATTAAACTTGGCCTGAGGATGCCTTGGTACCTTGAGTCCCTATATAATAAACTACAACCTGACTTTACGAGTAAACCAAGAGTATAGGTGCTGTAACTCGCTTAGTCTCAGCCAATCACAGCACCTGAGCTTCAGCCAATCACAGGCTGCCAACTAATCAGCCCATTTTCAAATTAAGGCAAAGGTCAGCCTGCAACCAGGGTAACATCCACTGCACCACGGTTCCATTTTCTGCCTATAAATGCTACCTGCCCGCATTGTCTCTGAACCACCACTTTTGGTTATCAGGGCTACCCAGTTCACTAATTGTTCTTGCTCAACTAAACTCTGTTAAATTGAAATCTTCCAAAGTTATTTTTTAATTTCATGGTTGCTATTTGTTTTTATTTGTTTCACTCTGTTTTCCCAACTCTCTGCACATATTGCTTTTATCATTAGAAGAACATAGGCTATTTATTTATTATTTATTTATTTAAAGACAGTCTCACTCTGTGGCCCTATCTAGAGTGTTGTGGCCTCATAGCCCAGACTCCTGGGCTCAAATGATTCTCTTTTTTAGCCTCTGAAGTAGCTGGTATTATAGGCGCCCACCACAACGACCTAGCTAGTTTTTCTATTTTTAGTAGAGACTGAGTCTGGCTTTTGCTCAGGGTGGTCTCAAACTCCTGAGCTCAAATGATCCAACCCCCTAAACCTCCCAAAGTACTAAGTTTTATAACCATATTATGACCCTCTTTTTAAAATCTTTACTCAATATGATTCATTAAGAAATATATAGTCCACTTTATTAGTGAAAGTTGAAGAGGAGAAATTTTAGCACTGCTTATATGTCTGAACTTAACACGTTCCTTCACCCAAGGGAGGAGGAAAAGCTTTAGAGTTCACCTGTAGACGATGATAATGGTGGTGGAGGTAATTATCTTGGCAATAATGAAAAAAACAAAAATTGAAGAACAGTGATGGGCTTCCAGTGAGGCAGGGTAGCAGGAATTTTATTAATTTATTAATGCTATGGACTTTCCATCTCAATTTTCGTGAAGCTGTTACAATTTCTGTTGGAAATGGAACCCTGAGACTGGTTTGATCCCACCCACCTAGCTACTGACAGAGCTCCCACGCCAACCCGGCTCCATCTCATTCAGAGAATGCACTTGTCCAGTTTCTCACACTGCCTACTTGAGACTGCACAAGGATGGATGGAGGATGGATGACTAATCTCTGTCAGGGTTGCGGGTTTTGGGTTTTTTTTTTCCAAAATGTTACTTTGGTTCCTACTTTCCTGTGTCAAGTTATAATTTGTCATTCCTGCAGTCACACTTTTCTCTCCTGTGAGTTCTGTTGAAGAGCCATTTCATCAGTATGCCTTTCTACTTCTTAAGCAACTTTCAGATTTTCTGCTTTCATGTAAGTAACTTCACTTCTTCGGTTTTCCCACAAGCTTCCGTTCAAAAGCTCCCCTAATTCTGTGCTGATTTAATTCTCCTCTTCATTAGAAATGTTTGCAGAGTCAGAACATGAATGCCCAAACTCCCACCATTACATCTTCCCTCTGTTTTCACGCAAATGAGCTTTCAGCAAAATAAATTACCCTCTTGCTTAAATTTCAAAACAAATGTATTTCTGAATTAAGTGCTACAGGGGTAATATAGCTGTTGCTTTAGTTACTATGTCCTTAGTGTTGTAAATGAAGACTTTCTTCCCCTTTCCCCCACTGTACTCCAGTGCCAAAGAGATGAGAAAAACATGGGGAATGAAGAAAGATATTAAACCAAGAGAGGTGATTGAATTGATCTCTGACCTGTTCCTTCCACACACACACTTCACTGTATACTTAGTTTATATGAATTCCAAATTTCTATTTCATGGAGATTATGCAACATCCTGACTATTGATGAAATAGATTATGAAAAAAAGGGGGGGGGCAGCCCCTGTGGCTCCAGGAGTAAAGCCCTGGCCCCATATACCGGGGATGGTGGGTTCATGTCCATTCCCAGCCAAAACTGCAAAAAAAAAAAAAAAATCAACAAAAACTAAAAATACTCCACCCTCTTTTTGAACTAAAATTACTTAGTAAACTGAATCTTCACTTAATAAATGATTTAAATTTATACTAAAGTGGATTTCTTCTCTTTATTGTCATGGCTAATTTATTTAAGTAACCTCTTTTCTACTTATCAAAATGACTTAAACTGAGATCCACCTGGGCCAACATTCCAAATTAGCTTAAAAATGACAAACATATAAGTAAAATATTAATATTAACTCTCCTAAATGAAAACTGCAGCTTTTAAACTCTTGTCAAGATTATAAAAAAAGTTTTTTGGGGTCACTTTGCCACCCCACAGACATGACTCCTTGTAAGGAATAGAGTGATATGAAATAGCACACACACAGGATAAATATGACTGTACTTGAGTGTGTGTGTGTGCATATATACATATATGTATAAAATAACATAGCATATATATTATATTTATATTATTATATGTAATATGTAATTATCATATTATGTATAAGATTTATACACAGACACACACACATATATATATTTATATATTTTCTTTTTTTTTTTTTTTTTGAGACAGAGCCTCAAGCTGTACCCCTGGGTAGAGTGCTATGGCTTCACTGCTCACAGCAATCTCCAACTCCTGGGCTCAAGGGAGTCTCCTGCCTCCGCCTCCCAAATAGCTGGGACCACAGGTGCCCGCCACAGCGCCCGCCTATTTTTTGGTTGCAGCCATTATTGTTGTTTGGCGGGTCTGGGCTGGATTTGAACCTGCCACCTTAGGTGTATGTGGCTGGCGCCTTAGCCGCTTGAGCCACAGGTGCCGAGCCTTATTTATATATTTTCATGGGACAAGATAAGTACCACTAACTGGGTGACCTCAACATAACAGGCACAGAATTGCCCTTGCTTTGATGGGTGATGGCTATGAACTAAAATAATAATGATGATGATAATCAAGAGAAAACACACAGAATGTTCTGCAGTTTTCAGGGAGCCAAAGTAAATGGTGGCCCACTTCAGCGAAAGGTGCTTTTCACCTAGTGACCGGAAGATCTGTGATGTTCCTAGGAGAACATTATTTATGGTGAATCCATGTTCAACTCTCAGGCCTCAATTTTCTCATCTATAAAATTCATGAGGGGTTATAGAATAAGTTAAAAGCAATCTAACCTTAGAAAACTTAAAGTTTTAAATTAAAAGAAAAGATGACGGGAAGTCAATGGGCTTTCCAAATCCTGGGTGAAATCAGGAAGCCAAAAGCACACAAGTTTTTTTGTTGTTGTTGTTTGTGTTTTTAATAGTTTTTGTTCCAAGGAAATAAATCACTTAGGTTTCCAAGTTAAAAAAAAAAAAACACAACTCCTAATGCCCAATCTATGGGTAGCTTCTGATTTTATCAAATAGCATTAAGTTTCCAATATAAAATAAGTAGGACCAAAATGATTGATATCTTAGTCTACCTATCAGTTAAATGTAATGACAATATCAATAATATTCTAAATGAGAAAAATTCTACAAGATTATCTCTTAAACTATCCAGAAGTAAACTAAGGGCCTCATAAAATGGTGCAGTGCATTTAAAACCTTACTGTCTATTACAGAGGTTAGTAAATACCAGTATTTCGGGTGGATATATTAAGTGATCAACACACAAAAGAAGATATTTCAACATTCACATGAATGGGATGAAAAGGGAAACACATTTTTCCTAAAACTGATTATCTGTCACTCACTTATTATTTATTATTTCGTCTAATCTTCATAGTAATTCTAGGCTTATCTTCACTTTATTGGTCAGAACAGTGAGGATCAGAGACATGAAATTATTTGTTCTAAGGTACACAGTCTATGGACAGATGCTTCAAATCATGTTCTAGAAGGCAGTTCCACCTGGCACAAAAGATCAGATTAATTTTGATAGGAAAGCACTATTCTCTACCCTTATTTAAGGCAAGAAAACTTGAGCATACTTAACGCTTCTACCACTGTCTCAGTCATTTGTGATTTTAAAGGGGTGAGATGTTCCCATGTCTTTTAAATCTCCTAAGAGTGGGGCTCTGACATGGGCAATGTATTCAATTCCTCCTCATCGTAAACTCAGACTCTGCAATTTTCTGTAGCTTTTATCTTTATCCAATTTTTCCAGCAGATGCTGGTTGCATAAGCAGTATCTACAGCCATGGCTCAGCACATTCTTTCTCAATTTTACAGCCTCGAGTACTTTCTATGTTTCTTACTTATGGTCAATTTTGTAGGAGCCATAATGTTGAATTTAGTCCAGAAGAATGTTCATCCACCCCCTCGTACGTCTGTGCTTGAAGAAAACTTGCAGCAGTGATATATGGCCTCTTTGCTGGAGTTTCTTCTGGCAGGAAGGATACAGATAACTTTATTGGAAATAGAAAGCTTCATTGAACTCCTTCCCTTAGAGAGGCTAGCAACAGCCTTTCCCTGAGACGACTGGATACACTCCACTTATAACCCCACTTCAACAATATCAGGAAAGGAGTTTAACCAAGGAAAATAATGTCAGTATGTATTAGGCCCATTCATTGCTAGTTGAGACTAAGCCCCCTAGTCCCTTGGGGTATCTTTTAAATCTTCAGCACCATAGATATTATCTATAAGGAATAAACAAATGGATGTGAGATTGTGTCGTCTTCTAAATTGTTTCTCTGAACTACCAATCATCTCCCATATTTTCTGTTAATACTTTATTGAACCTACCCTTAGAATAAACAGCTGAACCTAGTCATATACCAAATGTCATCTTACTGATATACCTGCATCAACTTTAATGTCATTCTCTCATTTCTGTTCTTCCCTGAATTTTTTCCTTGGTTGTCTTATATTTTGTCCTGTCTTTAGCCTTATAACCACTGCATTACCTAAGTTTTTTTCTTCCTATGTATTTATTCATAGTAAGTAAGTTTCTCTGAAAATGTGCTTCTTTGTGTGTGTGTGTTTCAAGAGTGACAGGTAAGTGAGGCATAAAAAATATATAAATCCCCTTCCAGAAATTGTTCTTCTTAATTTTTCCTCCATAACAAAACTGGATTGATAAATCTATATCCATGCAAGGAGGCATATTGAAAATATGGGTAACTGTAGAAGAATTACTTGCAGTTTGAAACTATGCAAAGAGACAGAGATAACTTCTCCTCCAGCAGTTGGAAAAAAGAGCCTAAAGAAAAGTGGACCTTTTATGAAACTAATTTATAGCTCTCAAATGAAAGATACAACTTAATTCTAGCCCAAGAATATGGGGAGGGGAGAAGGGCGGCTGGGTGGTGTGAAGGTGACTGGAAAGATCACCTATATATCTGTCTAACAAGGGTACAAGTGAACTTTTCTAGAACTAGAATATAAATGTTTCGACACAATGACTAAGCAAATGACAGGAAATCTATGTTAACCAGGTTGATGAAAGTATTTCAAATTGTATATGAAAACACTACACTGTACTCCATGTTTGCATTAATGTATACAGCTATCATTTAATAAAAAAAAAAAAAGAAAAGAAAGAAAAGTGGATTGGTGACAGCCAGGTAGAGTTACTTTCATGTTCTCTCATCATCTGACAGGACATGTTCCTGGATTCAGTTTGTATAGAGTGGTGAAGGTTATCTGAGCGGCAAGACTGTGTTGAAGGAATTATTTGATTATTTTATCACTACATATTACCAGAATAATTGAAGCTCTTTTTTTTTTTTTAATTTTGGACCATTCTGATCAATGTAGAGTTAGTAAAATATAGGACATCTACTCAACTTTGAATTTCAGATATTAAAAAGAAATTCTCAGAGTAAGTACCTATATATACATATGTTCCATATTTGCATGGGATATGCCTATACGAAAAAAGCCATTAGTGTTTATCTCAAATTCAAATATAAGTGGGCATCCTATATTTTTATTTGCTAAATATGGCAACGAATAATATCTTACATGTTCTAATTTTTCCTGCCTTAGAATACAACCTAGGGAAACCGAGGCAATTAAGGCAACCTAAGTGCCTATCAACTAATGAGTAGATAAAGAACATGTGCTGATGTGCTGTGTGTACACACATGTGTATGTACACATACACACCAGGGAGCTGAAGAAAGAGTGAAATAATGTCTCTTGCAGCAACTTGGTAGGAACTGGAGACCATTACCCAAATGGTAATAGCTCAGGAATGGGAAAACACATACCACAAACTCTCACGTATATGTGGAAGCTAAACAAAATATATTTGTGGTCATAAATAGCAGCGACAGATATTGGAGACCAAGAAGAGGGGAAAATGGGGGTAATGAGGGATAAAAATCTACCTATGGAGCACAGCGTACTTTATCCTGGTGACTGGTACCTCAAAGCCCTGACTTCAGTGTGCTGCAATTTATCCTAATTACAAAAATCAATGTTTCCCTCTAAATCTTTTAAAATAAAAATAATACAATAAGGAGAGTGGGTTACTTACGACATGGTATGTCTAAGAAAGCTCTCACTGTGATATTAATGAAATAATTCAGTCGCTGTCTGAGATCCACCACCAAGTAATTACTTACTTCTCCAGCCCTTGATCTCCTGTGTTCCTGAAGACTCCTGTGAACTAATGCTATATCCTGAAAAGGGGGGGGCGGAGATCAGAAACCTTTTATTATTAGGTGGATCATGAGGAACGCACCTTCAGAAATGCTATTTAACCTCTTTGGGTTTTAGTTCTTGAAATGCCAAATGACACAGCTGCATTTTGCTCATGACTTACATCAGTCGCATTAGTAGTGTTTCTGTTTACACACTTACTAAGTTAGTGTCCATGACATGCCAGCAGTGTGCTGTGTTCTGGGTATTAAGAAAGGACTGAGTAGCGTTTCCACCTGTTAAGGAGTTCACCTTCTAATGAGGGGTTGCTGGGGGGTTTGGTTGGGAAAAGCAAGGCTGAAAATACAAAGTCTGAAAGTGCCTGGAGAAGGCTTACATTGGCTCAGGCTGAGTAAACCGAGAAAATGCAGTCTCCCTCCTGCCTCTTCAGAAGGCTTTTATTGATTTCTGACAAAGGTACATGCAAAAGATAGGGTTGAATATCCCCAGGAAGACTGGAGAGAGATTGACTGGGTAATCGGTAGGGGGGTTGGTAAACAGCCAATGATGTATTTAAATAAAAGGGGAGGGAGAGGCTAGCTCTATTCATGAAGAGGAAGTAAACCAGGTTTCCTAATCTATGTACATATTCAAAGAGTTAACTCTCTCCCTTCATTAACTCACTAAGGGGCATAGCCCTAGTCCAGCTTGTCCACATCCTCAGGGTTCTTTTTGTCTTCTGTGGATTTGAAGAACCCCCAGGGATTGCTGCTTGCAAATGTTCCCCTGGATACCCCGGGATAGAGGCAGGACTGCCCATTGAGAAGTCAAACTTTTCACCTCCCACAAAGGGTAAGAGAAGTGATAGCAATTCCGTTTACTGGGTTCCTGATACCGGTATGTCCAAGTTATCATTGGAACCCAGAGAAAATGCCCATCCTAGATTGCAGTCAAAGTAGATCTTCTTTAAGAAGGATTCCATACGTTCAAATGCCCATAGTAGCCAGGCATGAGTGAGTATTGTCCTTGGGAGTACAGTAAGAGGAACTTGTGGTAATCTGGGAAACGCTGCCGCTATAAAAATGGACCCCTGTGCTATTTGATTTCAGGCAACTGTGGCCTTAAGCAGGGATTGGCAAATATTTTCTGTAAAGTGCTAGGTAGTAAACATTATGGGCTTATAGGCTTTGTACACATATTATGTTATCTCTTACAACTATTCAACTCTGCTATTGTACTGTGAAAGTGGTCAGAGTTAATTCCTAAGTGAATGGCCCTGGTTATGTTCCAATAAAACCTCATTTACAAAAACAAGGAGTGAGTCAGAGTTGGCCTTTGGAATGTAGTTTACAGACTGTTTACTACAGTTTTCTTATAGTAATCTGGGATCAGGGTGGTATGACATTCTCTGCTACAAGAAAAAAAAAACTGCCACCAGATCTGAACTCATGTCTTAGACTTAGCGCAAATATGCATAAAGTTCTGAAAGACAAATAGTCATTTCCAAGTCAACAGAAAGCAGAATGGGATGCCAATCTCTGCAAAAGAACAAGTATATGCAAGTTGGAATGTTTGAACAGTGAGAGTAATTTGGTTTTAGTTGCAGAACAGAATTTGTGTGGGTAAAGTTAAGAAAACCAGATGGGGGTTGGATGCAGCCAATAAATGACACTCTCGTGTTTTCCTCCTGAAGTAGATAACAATTAAAATGGACAAAGAATATATTCATCTGTGTCTCTGCATATTTGCTTCTGGCTTTATTTCCAGTAAAGGCTGAACTGGAAGACTGGAAGATTTAGCTTCTAAGTACAAGCAACACCGGTTATTTTGATATTTGTTCTACTTTGGTCACCTGAACACCCAATCAGTCTCTTTCTCTGCTCTCCCTCCCCAGTCTCTCTGTCTCCCTCTCTCTCTCTTCCCCTCCCTTCCCAATCTGTCTCTCCCCCCCCCCAGGAAGTTTTGTAACACAAAATCTCTGCCCCTAGTGGTCAGAGAGAGGAACAGCATAGCTGTAAACTGAATTCCCTCCATTGAGGGTGATTTGGAGTTTTCTTACCCATAAAGGTGAGCCAGTGTCTGCAGTGACTAATGGAGTGATTCTCTTTATTCTTAGAGAGGAACAACAGGTGAAACAAGAGGATGGGAACGTTTAGGGAAAATGTTTTTTCCGTGCTATGGGAGAGAAAGTGAATATCTCCTTCCACGCAGCATGCTGATTCCAAATGTGAAACCCTTTAAGAAATGTATTGAAGAATTTATTCCTTACAATGCCCAATATATATATAAAAAAATTACTAACGTCAAAATTTGATTATGTTAAAATGATTTACATTGCTAATTCCTCATAGCAAACAGATCTTATGTTTTTGTTTTAAATTTACTAAGACAGTTTGTTAGTAAATCCCTGTCTGAGCTGTGTGATGATTAGAAAACGTCGTACACGATTCTGACACATTTAAAACGATTTAAAAGCAGGCAAAATCATCATAAAAGATCTAAGAGTTACTATTCTCTTACACATCCATTTAAAGTCCCCAAGGGAAGCTTTTAATTTAATGCTTCACATTAAAAACTAGCCTTGAATTGTGCATTTGCCTCTGAGCCACTGCAAATAAATAAAAAGTGCGCCATATATCTTAGTCAAGCATTGTCCATTACCAGACAGATTCAAGTACCTCAGCCTTGTTTGTCCCCTGAATTCTGGAAGAATCTCTTACATCTACTCCCAATAGTCCCTGACTGAAATTCTGAAGCACTGCAGTTAAGCATATGTCATAAAAGTTGTTTTTTTACTAGATCAAAAATTCTTTCTTCCCTCCAATAAAACACAGTGAAGTCCCTCAAAACTGCTAAGCTTTCCAGATCCAAACCTCCATATAGCCAGATACAAAGATACTCAGGAAATCTAACAGTTGTGCACTAGCAGAGAATTCGCAATTTTAGGCTTTTGTAGTGGCCAACAAGGATGCTTCTTAGGAAGTGATCCTCTCCCCTAAAGGAACTGTATGCATACTCGTGCTTATTTATTTGTTCATTTATTCATTCTTACAAAATTTTTTCAGTGCCTAAAAGGCAGCAAAAGATAAGCATCTACAGGGAAACATAGACATAAAAACAAACAAAAAAGACAATACACAATATTCCCCAGGCTGGAGGGCAGAAGCATGATTAGAGCTCACTGCAGCCTCTGACTCCTGGGGTCAAGCCATCCTCTGGCCTCAACCCCCTGAGTTCCTGGAATTACAGATGTGAGCCACTGTGCCCAGTTCAATGAAAACTACTACTAATAATATTTGCAGATAACATTACTCTTACATAATATTTTGTCATGATATAAACTGTATGTCATGTAATTAATATAATTCTACCTAGAAAATAATGGTAGAATATATAAAGAACGGTATTCCTTTTAACAAATATGTCTAAAACTCCATTGGGTTTTAAAATCGATCATTGATATCATAGAAAACTGAAAATCATCAAGTTCACTCCACTCCCTATTATGTAATTAGAGAACATATTTGACCATCACAAATTTAGACAGCATATAATCTATTTATTCATTCAGTTGCCAAATATTTATTAGGGGTTTCTGGGCCACATGTATTGCAAAGCTTTAAAGGTAAAACAATAATAAATAAGCATAATGGACTTTTGTCCTCATGCTGTGTATAACCTCACACAGTGGTTTCTTTTTTTTTTTTTTTTTTTTGAGACGGAGCCTCAAGCTATCCCCCTGGGTAGAGTGCCATGGCATCACAGCTCATAGCAACCTCCAACTCCTGGGCTCAAGCGAGTCTCCTGCCTCCGCCTCCCAAGTAGCTGGGA
>CAUYQV010105001.1:0-14157 GCA_963574575.1 Galagoides demidoff | reverse complement strand
CGCCAAACAACAATGATGGCTGCAACCAAAAAATGGCCAGGCGTTGTGGCGGGCACCTGTGGTCCTAGCTACTTGGGAGGCAGAGGCAGGAGACTCGCTTGAGCCCAGGAGTTGGAGGTTGCTATGAGCTGTGATGCCATGGCACTCTACCCAGGGAGATAGCTTGAGGCTCCGTCTCAAAAAAATAAATAAATAAATAAATAAATAAATAAATAAATAAATAAATTTTCATCTCTACCACCTTCCATGGTATTTAAAGTAGGAAAAAGCACCAAAAGAGCTAGTTATTTATCAAGTTTCCAGCCCATGAGAGTCACTGCTTTTCATAGCACTCATGGAAGGCAAATATTATCACCTGTATTTTATAGGTCCAGAAACAGAAGCTCAGATTTGCTCAAGGTCACCTCGGTCAGTGTGCTCTTTTTGTTCCTGCATAATCCCCAATCTTGTCCTCCCTTGAGGGAGACCAAGCATTACTCATTCAAAGGCTCTTCCCTTACCATAAGAGATTAAGGGTCCCCAAGGATCTGGGTGGGGAGGAAGAATCACTGACACCCAAAGCCAAGAAGAAAATGGGTTCCTAAGAGAACATCATAGTTACCCACATAGTATTTCAGAGAAAACTTACCGGCCACCACACCATACTTCGGCCTGCCAGGAAAAAGCCGCCAACCGTGCCACGATTAGTAGAAAACATAGCCTGAGGAAGAAAGGATCAAAAATTTAATAGAAAACTAGAAGAGTGTCCTCGACAGCCTAAAGGAATCCCTCCCCCATGTGGCACCTTCTACCAGCTCCACTTTCTGAAATACCTTTCAGATTCCTTCTTGCCCTGGAGCCTTAATCTACTAAAATGGAAAAGGGAGGAGCCTGCACTTGACAAACAAGGAAAATGAGGCTGGGAGGTTTAAACAACATGCCCCAGGGCTAGCTCTGTCATTTGCTTCCAGTGTGGCTTCCAGCAAATCTCTCCACCTGATCTATTTGCTTGTCTGTTAAACAGCTGGAAATAGAACTTTCTTTTTTTTTTGAGACAGAGTCTCACTATGTTGCCCTTGGTAGAGTGCAGTTACGTCACAGCTCACAGCAACCTCCAACTCTTGGGCTTAAGTGATTCTCTTGCCTCAGCCTCCCAAGTAGCTGGGATTACAGGCGCCTGCCACAACGCCTGGCTATATTTTTGTTGCAGTTGTCATTGTTGATTTTAGCTGGCCCAGGCTGGGTTCAAACCCACAAGCCTCAGTTTATGTGGCTGATGCCCTACCCACCAAGCTACAGGCACTGCCAAAGAGATCTTTCTTTCTTTCTTTCTTTTTTTTTGGAGACAGAGTTTCACTTTGTTGCCCTCAGTAGAGTTCCATGGCATCACAGCTCACAGCAACCTCAGGGAAATAGAAATTTTTATGCCTTTCTTGCAAACATACTGGGAGGTGCCCAATAAGATATCATACTTT
Organism: Galagoides demidoff; assembly: GCA_963574575.1. Classification (NCBI taxonomy): domain Eukaryota; kingdom Metazoa; phylum Chordata; class Mammalia; order Primates; family Galagidae; genus Galagoides; species Galagoides demidoff. The sequence continues at coordinate 12,703 of CAUYQV010105001.1, read as the reverse complement.
TATTAATCAGTTTGATTTAAGCATTCCATATTGTATGCTCAAATCATCACATTGTACCCCATAAATGTATACAGTCATGAGTCAATAAAAAATTGATAAAAAAGATATCATATTTTAATTTTTTTTTTTTTAGAGACAGAGTTTCACTTTCTCACCCTAGGTAGAGTGCTGTGGCATCACAGCTCACAGCAACTGCCAGCTCTTGGGCTTAGGTGATTCTCTTGCCTCAGCCTTCTGAGTAGCTGGGACTACATGTACCCACCACAAAGCCCAGCTATTTTTTGGTTGTATCTGGCATTGTTTTTTGGCCAGCGTGGAGCTGGATTTGAACCCACCAGCTCTGGTGTATGTGGCTGGCACCTTAGCCACTTGAGCTACAGGTGCCGAGCCAATATATCATACTTTTAAAAGGTACATATGATATATGAATTATATCTCAATAAAGCCATTAGCCCCCCAAAATAAAAAAATGTTCTAAGAATGCAAGATGTTATACTAAATATTACATAAAAACCAGACATTCCAATTCCATTCAACTCTTTCCTCTTTGAGGATGTCGGATGTAGCTTGCTGGAATCATTACTTTTCAAAATTCTACAAACTATTTACAAAATATTCTCTACATGTTGGACACCTCTTTGTAAAAATGTATAATGAATATTTTGTAAATAAAGGTACTTCTGCTACCATTTCCCCTTTTTCCCTACACACGGGGCCTCTATGGGTGACTCTGGGGACACCGTGTTTTATAACTACTGCGATAACTACAGAAGAAGGGGAGAAATCCCTCTGACTGAGGTGTCAAGAAAGGTTTCCCAGAAAGGATAGCGTTTCAGCAAATCTGGAAGGGTGGGATTTTATTAGAGCAAAAAGGGAGGGACGTCTCATCCTGCAGGAATAGCAAATCAATGATCTAGAGGAGGAACCATGCCCAGTGTGGGGAAAGAGGGAATGGGGAACCTGGCTGAGGTGTGTGAATGGGGAGAGTAATGGGAAGAGAAGCATAACGCAGGCTCACAAACGCCCGGTAAAAAGTACAGGCATCATTCCACAGGCAGTAGGGAGCCCCTGAAGCTTCATGAGGAGAAAAATGACATGTATCTTCAATCACCACCATCAGCCCCTCCCACAGCTCTCAGCCTCTCAGCCTTCAGCTTATTCCCAGGCCAGCTCAGGCTCAGGCCCCATCATCCAGCACAAATGGGGACAGTGCCTCTGGCCCTGGCCCCTGGCCCGCTTAGCCCTTAGGAAGCAGGGCCCTTCACGTGTCAATCAACATAGCTTTGTTGAGCATCCCTGTGTGCCAGGCAGCCCAGGAGAGCACAACTTAGGTCTTTCTAGACTTGTAGCAGGGTCCTCCCTTCCACAGGACATACTCTAGAAAACCCTGTCACGTTTTTTCCTGGGAACAGCAGGAAAGCCAAGAAGCTGGGACTGAAATAGAAATAAATCCCAAGAACTCAGACTGCTAGTTGTCCAGGGAAAGGCCATTCTGAAGGTCATCTGGAACTTGAAGAAGGTTGATATCCCTGGAGATGTGGTTGGAGGGACAGGAAAAGTGGGTTTGGGGACCAGACGAAAAACATTTCCCGGGCTGGTCTTGTGAATGAATGTCTTAGAGGAATGTGAAAGCAGGGACTGGAGTCAGGAGCCGGACTAACTCAGGAAAGAGGTTGGAGATGGACAAAAGGTGAGGAGAGATGTGTCCACACCAGGATCTTTTCTCCCTAGAATATTCATCTGCTCATCTCTGTAATCTTAGGCCTCGTTCATTCATCCTTCAAGGCCAGTCCAACACCACCTTCTCCATGGAAACTTACCTGACAGTCTCCCCAACAGAAACCACCTCCTTCCCTATGGCCTCTTCCTCTCTCCCCCAAAATAATCCCTCCTTCCTCCTCTGGTTCACACCCTTACAAAATTCTTTTCTTTTATGTTATCATATTATACATTTTTAATCCCCCATAATGCTTAGGATGATACTTTGTGCACAAAAAAGGCATTGCCCTGCAAGTAAGAATTGCTCAAAGGCTAACTCCAAGGTTCCAGACCCCACTTTTTACACCATGGCACTAAATTTGCACATCTATCCTACAGCTAGAAAAGAATGAACTCAGAATTGCTAGCTGTAGGGGACAAGAAGCACAATTACTGATCTGCAGTGTTTTGGTTTGAGGTTTAGGGGAAGGGGGGTTCCCCCTTCCATAGAATAAAAATATCATTGAGCAAAAGCACAGAATTTCAGACCTCTATCTGGGTGAGAAACAGCTTAAGAAACAGGATGTTAGACCCAGAGATTGAAGTATGGCCTATTGTCTTCTGATGTGTAAAGTAGGAGAAGCTTAGTCAGTGTGGCCTGCATAGGGCACAACCAGACAAGATGGGAGAAGCTTCAGGATGTCAAGCCTCAACCAGGTACCAGGAAGAACTTCCCCTCTATCACAGCCGTCCAGAGATAGAAATGGTGCCACTGGAGAAAGTTTCTCCTGGAAGTATTTAAGTAAAGACTGTTGACAACTTGTCAAGATTTTTTTTGTTTGTTTTTGAAATAGAGTCTCACTATGTCACCCTCAGTAGAGTGCCGTGGCATCACAGCTCACAGCAACCTCAAACTCCTGGGCTTAAACAATTGTCTTGCCTCAGCCTCCCAAGTATCTGGGACTATAGGCGCCTGCCACAACACCTGGCTATTTTTTTGGTGGTAATTGTTGTTGTGTTTGGCAGGCTGGGCTGGATTAGAACCTGCCCACTCCAGTATATGTGGCTGGCGCCCTAGCCGCTGAGCTACAGTGCTGAGCTGTCAAAATGGTTTTGTCAAATGATCTAAAGAAGAGACTTCAGGGCTCAGTACCCATAGCTCAGGGGTAGAGCACCCAGGCTGGTGGGTTCAAACCCGGCCTGGGCCTGCCAAACAATAACGACAACAGTAACAAAGCCATGAATTGTGGCAGATTACTGGGAAGCTGAGGCAAAAGAATCGCTTAAGCCCAAGAGTTTTAGGTTGCTGTGTGCTGTGATGCCGCAGCACTCTACTGAGGGCAACATAGTGAGACTCTGTCTCCAAAAAAAAAAAAAGAGAGAGAGAGACGTCAGCATAGGATGAAAAGAATTGAAGTTGATAAACTTTAGGGTCTTGATTCATGGAAATATGTGGAAAGAAGGATTCAGCACCACTAGGACACTGTCATAGCAATGGAGTGGTTAAAGACCATGGAGAGAGTATTCCCAGAAACAATAGTGTGTTAGGGAGGGGGAAAGGTAGAAAAGTGGAAAGAGCACTAGCTCTGGCATCATGAGACTTAGGTTCCAGTCCCAACTCTGGTACCAATTCATCTGAATGACTTAGGGTTTACCCTCTCCAATCTTGAGAGAAAGGTTGGGGTCCCCCAAGGGCCATTCTGACTAAAGCATTCAGTGATGTTACCAGTTCAAATGGCTGCATAAGACAGGGGTCAGGAAACTTTTTCTGTAAAGAAAAGGGCCTGAATGTAAACACTTCAGGCTTTGTGGCATACATACGGTCTCTGCTGCAGATTCCTTGTATTTTGTTTTGTTCTGTTTTGTTTTTGCAACCCCTTAAAAGTAGAACACTGGGCTGAGCATGGTGACTGGTGCCTGTAATCCTAGCACTCTGAGAGGCCAAGGCAGGTGGATTGCCTGAGCTCAGGAGACCAGCCTGAGCAAGAGCAAGACCACTGTCTCTGAAAAAACACAGCTGGCCATTACGGTGGATACCTGTAGTCCCAGCTACTTGGGAAACTGAGGCAAAAGGATTGCTTGACCCCCAAGAGTTTGAAGTTGCTGTGAGCTCTGACACCAAGGCACTCAACTCCAGGGTAACTGAGTGTGACTCTGTGTCAAAAAAGTAAATAAATAAAAATAGAAGTATAAACACCATCCTTAGCCTGTGAGCCATATAAAAATAAACTACAAATCAGATTGGGCCCTAGTTTAACCAACCTTGACTTGAGAGGTTCACAGGACAGCTTTATGAAATCTTCCAGCAAGAATAAAGTTGAACATCTAGCTTAACAGGATATAAAATTGCCCAAGAAACAAACTGAGGGTTAGTGAAAGAAAAATGAAAATAAACACTGAAGAAGTAATAAACCAGAGCCCAAATATGATTGGATGAGGCAGATTTAAGAGCGGGGAAAACAGAAGTAAAATAATGCTGGTAAAATAATGCTGGAGATGGTGACAGAGGGACACTGGCTGGGAGAGGAGGGAGCATTTTCTCAGTTGAGGAAGCACAATGGGCCTGGACCATCTGGGCAGCCCAAAGACTGTGCAGGAGTCAGAATGCCCACTCCTGAATCAAGCCACGCTTGACCCTTCAATAGCAAAAAGAGGAGAGCACATTGGAAGCAATCTAGCTCATAAAATAATCAAGACCCAGAGGCGCTGACTAATGGGGGAAGATTAAACGTGACAAATACTAGCAGGCCCATTAAGTAGCATTTAACAGGACGAGTGACACCAATTTGCAGATACTTAAAAAGGGTAAACACCATGTAATAAGAAAAAGTGTAAACACCTGCAGGACTGGGGAGGTTTGGCTAAGAGAACTGGATTATCAGTGACCACTCAGGAAACAGGTGTGACTAGTGAGTGATGGACTCACACCTTGGCTACAGCACTTCTAAGCTGGAGAGGGGTGGGAAGAGGGAGGCAGGTGGGCGGCACAGGGCCTGATGCCTTGGAAAATCCAAGAGTCCAGAGGCCAGAGTTCTAGGAACAAGTCTGTCTGTGGCAATCAATCACAACCACATGGGGCTTCATTTCCATTCCCGTTAAATGAGGATTATCATTCCTGCCCTCCCTGTCTTCTGGCTTTAGTGAAGATACACTAACCCATTTTTTTGCCATTTTACTTGTGAGGACAAAATTGTTCAGGCCCTAGTTCAAAACCTCCAGGACAAATGACAATAGTAAAAAAAAAAAAATCCTAGAGTGCATAAATAGCTTTCAGACTCAACATCTTTTTTTTTTTTTTTTGAGACGGAGCCTCAAGCTATCCCCCTGGGTAGAGTGCCACGATGGGCATCACAGCTTATAGCAACCTCCAACTCCTGGGCTCAAGCGAGTCTCCTGCCTCAGCCTCCCAGGTAGCTGGGACCACAGGCGCCCGCCACAACGCCCAGCCATTTTTTGGTTGCAGCCAGACTCAACATCTTGTAGATCCTCACTATCACCGGGGAAGACATAAGAACAGATAAGAGTGTACCTGTTTCACACTTGAGTAAAATGAGGCTCAGGGAAGTGACCCAGCATCACATGGTTCAAACCATGTGAAAGCCAGTTTTAAACTAGAGTATCCCAGCTCCCGCTTGGATGCTCCCCTATGTCTGGGAAGGTGAGAGTATTGCAGAAAAGTCAGCCACACTGACCCCATGTGACACTTAAAGTGGCCTCAACTACATCGGTTTCCATAATTCCTTTATGAGAAAAAAAGTCAACATTTCTTTTTAAAAGAAAAAAAAAAAAGAGTGGCGCCCATCGCACAGTGGTTATGGCGCCAGCCACATACACCAAGCCTGGAGGGTTTGAAGCCAGCAGCGGCCAGCTAAGCAACAAGGACAACTGCAACAAAAAATAACTGGGCTTTGTGGCGAGTGCCTCTAGTCTCAGCTACTCAGAAGGCTGAGGCAAGAGAATCGCTTAAGCCCAAGAGTTTGAGTTTGCTATGAGCTGTGACACCACAGCTCTCTACCAAGGGTGACAGCTTGAGACTGTTTCAAAAAAAAAAAAAAACCTCTGTGTCCATGAAAGGGTTAATACCCATCCTCCTCTCCTTTAAGTCTGAAGCCTTGGACACAACCACCTGCCTGGCACAGCAGCCTTCTGGATCTGTCACTCTACCCCTGGCTCCACAAGAACCCTGCCCAGTGTCTGGGATGTCTGTACACTTTCCAAACACCTCCTCCTCGAATCCCTTGACCCCAAGAGCTCCAGGCTGCGGACAGCTGGGATCGCAGCCCTGCCCCACAGCCTGGGCAAGAGAGTGAGATCCTGTCTTTAAAGTAAAAAGAAAAAGAAAAACGAAAACGAAAAATCTTCTTCTAATTGTTGGGTGTGCCAGAGTGTGCCCTAAGTGAAATCTCCAAGCTTCATGCTGCAGAGAACAAGTTTCTCTGGTTTGGTGTGTCCCCAGAGTCCCAAAGGAGACACACACACTTCCCTCTCTCCGGTGCCAGATCACTAGCACGGCTTCCTCCTTCTCCCTCTCCACCCATCTTCCCCCTTCTAATTCACTCCAGTCCCCGCCATCTGCAGGCTCAGGGGCTCTAGGCTAGCTTCTGCCAGAATGGGGGCATGGGCCAGCACCTTCCCCATGGATCGCCCCACAGAACCTGGGGCTGTCTGTGGCTTTCCAGCTCTGAACAATTTGTCTTACCTAAAACTGGTTGACTACCAGGTAGAACAATAGTCCTTGGGGTCCTCTCTGTGGCCCCAGACTGCCCCTTCCCTGCCTCTTACTCTTTCCCACACTTCCTGCAATCCCCCAGCTACCTTCTCTTCTCTCTCCTTGGCCCTTGCTGGCGAGCTCCCCTGGGGACCCTTCTCACTTCTGCTCATCCTCATTTGTCCGGCTCCCGTCACACTGTGCCCCTGAACCTTTCTCTCGCTTCCTGGTCTTTTCCACCGCCCTCTCTTCCCCGCAGACCTCAACGGCCGTCCACTCCCTTGCAGCGAAGCGCGGCGGTCCCTCCTCTGTACGCCTTGCTCTTCCCTCTTGGTGGCCCCGAACCCTCATCCCACGTCCCAGGACCCCTTCCATACCCACAGCCCGACGGCCATCACCACCACGAAGTAGATGACAATCACGGAGATGTCGGCCGCATTGCGGATGCGTTCGTGGGGCTCCAGGGGCGCGGCGGAGGTGGTGGCCACGGTGCTCCAGGTACTGCTTTCCATGGCTGCGGCGACGCGTGCCTCCTGAACGCACTGGCCGCTTTTTCTTATACGGCCTCCTGGTTAATGATCAGCCCTAGGGGAGGAGACCTGCGACGGTGGGGCCTCGGGGCTGTAGCGCCGCAGTTCCCTCGCCTTGCTGTGCTGCACCGTCGGGGAGCAGCTCCGGGCGTGCAGCGCTGAATGAACCAGGGCACAGCTGTCCGCGTGAAACAGGTACTGCCCTGAGAGGTGGGAGGGGCAGGCCCGGGGGTGGTGCCCGCCGTGCTCCCACAGAAGGCACCTGACCAGGCGCCACGCCTAACCTGCCTGGTAGGGGTGACCAGACGTCCCGCTTTTTAACAATTTGTCCCGCATCCCGCGGCGTTTTTAAAAAGTCCCGATTTTTAGAAAGAATGCACGAACAGGCGGGAGAACAGGAAGGGAATATACGGTTTTAGGCTGCCATATGGCTATTTCACCAGAATATGAGTTTTATATTATTTTTGTTAAGTTTATAATGTTAAACTGTAATAATTACAAATAATTGTTGAGAAGTGATTATCAAGAACTGCTTATCAAAGTTTGCATTATTGTCAGGCCCTGCCCTGCCCGGTCCCCTGCCCCATCCCCGCCCCGCCCCCTGGCCATGTTGTCCCGCATTACCAATGTTAAAATCTGGTCACCCTAGCCATGGAGCCACCTGCGCAGAGCGGGAGTGGTTCCATCGAAGGAACAGGGCACCTGGGGCCAAGACCCAGAAGACTGCAGGTCGCCCGCCACCGGTCCTTGGACCATCCTCAGACCCTCAGTGGACTTGGCTTCTCTGTGTGTAAAATGGATGCGGGACTTTCAGAAGAATCATTCAAGTGCTTGGTCTCCAGGGAGAACACTCAGGGGAGGACAGGAAATTGCTGGTTGTTGCTGGGGAAAAAAATCATCACAATCCTAATCTCTTGGCCCCAGGGATGGCTGCTACCCACTCATCCACATTCCTGACACCCCTTCCACAATCTGTCACCCCCAGGAGCAATGTCACCCCCACCAAAAGTCAGCAGACACCAAATGGAGAAGAGGATCCCACTAGGGCCAGTGCTTTGTCCTGGGCCTCACCTCGCTGTGACCTGGACCCTTCTGAGGCAGCAGAAAACACTAAAAGTGGTTCTCAACTTTCCTAATGCCGCAGCCCTTTAATACAGTTCCTATGGGTTGCCACCCACAAGTTGAGAAGCACTGCACTAGAGAATCCCTTCCATGAAGCCCATCAAAGCCCAACCTTTCCTGGAAGGGTCTGGAAACGTATCTAAGGGCTGCAAGCCAGGCCTCAGAACAGAGAGGTCCAAAAGAGGAGGCACAACAGGTCATACCCTAAGCCAGGGGCAGAGCTGGCCCTGCAGCCCAGGCCAGTGCAGGTCTAGACCAAAGGAAGGGTTTTGGGGATGCACTCAGAGGCTGGCTGACGGAAGAAGAGCTGCAGGGAGGAAGGAAGGACCACAGCAACCCTGCCAGGACTCTGTTCATTATCAAGCCCTCCCTGCCCACTGCTAGATAACCCTCCACTGCCCAAATGTGATAGCCTCAGAGGGCCACTCCCTCCTCCCTCTTCAGCACCTATTCTTCCTACTGAGGTGCCTATTGGAGAGCCCCCATGAAGGTCTTTGCCCCCTTCCCTCATCTGTCCCCCAGGAATGTTAACTGTATAACTCTATGTCCAAGGTCCATCACAATGTCTGCCCAGAGGGAACAGGAATTCCTGTTCTGGGGAACATGGAAGCAGATGCCTCCTAAGACTTGACCCCAGGGGTCAAGTGCAGCTCAGAGCAACTGACCTTCTGTCTGTGTTCATTCAGACCTGCCTCCTGCAATGCTTTTTCATGTGGTTCCATGCCAGGCGGAGTCCCTGCCTTGAGGGAGCTTCCAGTCCAGCCTGGAAGTGACCTCCCCCACAGGAAACATTCAGCTCTGAACCCGCAGCTGCAAACAGCCAGCCCACACCAAGTTCTAAAAGTACAAGGCATAGAAAATGAAGTTCGTGGAAATGAACAAATCCAAAAAGTAAGCAGGAGAGAGGACTATAATCTCCCGAGGAAAGCAGAACATAAAAGAGAGGGAAGGAGGTGGCCAGGCAGAGGCCAGAAACTGTGTTCATTCATGCATTCATTCATTCTTGCAGCAAAAGAGCTGCCTTTGTGTGCTGATCACAGGTATACAGCTATGAACAACACTCACAGCTTTTGTCATCACAGGGCTTCCTGCCCAGTGGCAGACACAGATCAGCATCAAAGATGGGACAACCGCCTATACAATTACCACTGTGATCACTTCTGAGGTTTATCTTACAGGGGTACAGGTGAATCTTTCTAAGAGTAGAATGTGAACATTTTAAAACAATAACTGAGAAAATAACATGAAAGTTGTGCTGACCAGTTTGATGGAAGTATTTTGGATTGTGTGTGAAAACCCCACACTGTACCCCAGAAGTGCATTAATGTACATAGTTACCATTCAATTAAAAAAAAAAAAAAACAATTACCACTGTGATAGGTGCTTTGAAAGAGAAGCACTAGTGCTCCAAATGTCTAGCAAGGAATTTGGCCTGGAGATGAAAGGAGGTTAGAAAGTCTAGGAAAACTCTTGTTTGCGAAGGGCCCTGAAAGAGAAAGAGAAATGGGTGGGCCAGGTCAGGTGGGAGTGAGGGACATTCCAAGAAAGGGCAAGCATGGGGGTAGCAGGTTACAATATAGAGAGGGACCAGCTGGGGGCTACAAGTAACAATGAATAAAAATGTCACCATAAGAAATGTGCATGTCACCCATAAGAAATCCCCCACCATGATTATCCCCTGGCTGCCTGAGACCCCTTTGCCATCTCTCATCCTCATTGTTCTCTTTTAAAAGGGACCACTTTAAACCCAGCTTGCCCTGAATGGATGCTTTCAGAACACAGTGCGACCTGCCCCTCCACAGCTGGCCACAGCTCTTGGGCCACTGCTCACTGGTAAGATCTTTTTAGCCTCTTTCTTGACTTCACTGGTGCCAATGAAAACCAGGGCCTGGTTACTAAAAGGGATCTTGTTATCAGAACCCCAGAGAGAGGAGAAAGCTGGCCAGACACCCAGGCCAGACACAGCCTCGTGAGGCCAATGAGGAAAGACAGGTGAAAGCAAGAAGGAGCTCCACACACCTTCCTGAGTCTATACCACACACCTTCCTGAGTCTACATAGGGTTACAATCGTTTGTCAGATTAGAGTCCTAAATTTAAAAGGCCAGACACCAACAGAGTCACAGCCATACCTGACTGTCTGAAGAAGTATTCAAATGACCCTGCAATCACTATTCTACTGCCTACAGATGAGGGGGAAGTATTTTGGAGGGTGTCTCCTTGGTCTCCCTCCATGCTCCTCATGTGTCCAGGTCCCACAGGAGTCCCACCTCTCCTGCTATTCCAAGAGCTCCCCCACAGCAAGCCCCAAATAGGCCAGGCCCACCTCTCACTGGCTAAACTGTGCTTCTTGGCAAGGGACCCCCACAGTGGAATAGCCAGCTCCTAAACTCTTGTTGCACCATGAATTGAAAAGCCTAGGTGGAGAGGCTATGAGTTTGAGGAAGCAGGGACTGGAAGGGGATCCACGTGGCTAATTTAAATCGCAGCTCAGCCAACAACAAGTGGACTATGGACAGCTCACTTGACATCTGTAACCCTCCCTTTGAATGACTCAAATGACAGATGTGAAGGAGTCTCAGTGACAATGACACACCAGAAAAGGTGAGGAACCAGGAGCTCTGCTATGATTTTTTTCTCCTTTTCTTTTTCTGCATTGTGAGTGGAAAGCCCAGGAAAGCAGACTATGGATCAGTATACACTCGTGCTTAGGGATGGGGATTCATTTTAAGAAATACATCGTTAAGTTTGCAAACATCATGGAGTTTAGATGCACAAACCTAGATGGTACAGCCTACTGCACACCTAGACTATCTGGTACAAACCGTTTCTCCTAGGCTACGAACCTGTACAGCATGTTACGGGACTGTAGGCCTGCAGTCCCCAACAGGCCTGTGGACTGGTGCTGGTCTCTGACCTGTTAGGAACCAGGCTGCACAGCAGAAAGTGAGCTGCAGGGGATTCAGCAAAGCTTCATCTGTGTCTACATCTGCTCCCATCACTCACATCACCACCTGAGCTCCGCCTCCTGTCAGATCAGCGTAGCATTAGACTCTCTGAGGAACATGAATCTTACTGTAAACTGTGTGTGTTAGGGGTCTAGGTTGCAGGTTCCTTATGAGAATCTAATGCCTCATGACCATAGGTAGAGCTGTAGTGGTGATACCAGCACCAGGGAATGGCTGCAGTTACAGATTATCATTAGTAGAGAGGTTTGACTGCACAGATACCATAATGGAGACATTGCCTGCAGACTCATATCAAAACCACCTCCCCACCCAGCCCACGCCATGGACAAATTGTCTTCCATGAAACTGGTCCCAGGTGCCAAAACGATTGGGGACCACAGCTATAGGCAATGGTAACACAATGGCAAATATTTATATCTCTACATACATCTCAACAGATAAAAGGTCTGGTAAAAATATGATATAAAAGATTAAAAATGGTACACCCATGTAGGGTACATACCATGAATGGGGCTGCTCTGGGTGAGTCAGTGAGTGAGTGTGAAGGCCTTGGGCACCACTGCAGACTTATATACACCATACACTTCAGCTACCCTAAATTTATCTGAAAAATTTCTTTCTTCAATAATAAATTAACCTTTTAGTTTACTATAACTTTGTTTTTCACAAACATTTTTGTAATTTCTTAAACTTTTTTTTTTACAGGTTTTTTGGTTTTTGGCCGGGGCCAGGTTTGCCCCCACCACCTCCGGTACTTGGGGCCGGCACCCTACTCCTTTGAGCCACAGGCACTGCCCAATTTCTTAAACTCTTTTACTCTACTATAATAACACTTAGCTTAAAACACAAACAAGTTGTACAATGGTTTTTCTATCTTTTTTTTACTTTAAAAAAATTTTTTTAATTTAAAACTAAGACAAAAGCACACACACTAGCCTAGACCTACACAGGGTCAGGATCATCAATGTCACCATCTTCCACCCCCACATCTCATCCCACTAGAGGATCTTAAGGGTCAATAACATGCAGGAAGGGTGATAAGGGTGCCTTGTTCTGGAATGCCTCCTGAGGCAGTTTGACAATTAACTTTTTTTTAATAAGTAAAAAGAATATACTTTAAAATAATGACAAAAATCATAATAAATACATAAACTAGAAACACAGTCATTTAGTATTATTATTATCATTCTCAACTATTATGTATCACACACAGTTATATCTGCTGTAACTTTACCCAGTTGGCCTTGCACCCTGACATGAAAACAGCTCTGGTGTCACTAGGAGATGGGAATTTTTTGGCTCTGTTACAATCTCATAGGACCACCACAGTACATGCAGTCCATTCTTGGCCAAAATGTTGCATGGCAGTGTATGACTATATTGGTTTCCTGTGGCTACTGTGACATATTATCATGAACTCAGTGGCTTTAAATAACAGAAATGTATTCTCTCACAGCTTTGAAAGGCAGAAGTCAGTTTCACTGGGCTGAAATCATGACGTTAGCAGGGCCATACAAACTGAGACTCTAAGGGATTCTTTTTTTTTTTTTTTTTTTTTTTATTAATTGATTTCTGTGTACATTGATGCCAACATGGGGTACATTGTGCTGTTTCATATACAATTTGAAACATCTTCATCAAGCTGGTTAACATAACTTTCATATCATTTGGTTAATCA
>CAUYQV010104999.1:0-13873 GCA_963574575.1 Galagoides demidoff | reverse complement strand
AGTTTGGTTGGTCAAAAGCTGAAAATTTTATGGCTGATCTTAGTTTTGGCAAGTCATCAAACAGGTCTCTGCTGACTCATGAATAAAATTTTGTAATGGAAGAAACTGATGGGGTTGTGCAAAGAATTAGTAGAATAATGAAGAGAAAATGTTAGGAGTCCAGAGCCTTATCTCTGGGGAAATACTGTCTGTTATATCCCTAGGGAGTGTGGTTTCAACTTTGTTAAAAAAAAAAAAAAAACCCTGGGGGCAGCACCTGTGGCTCAGTGCGTAGGGCACTGGCCCCCCAAGGGTAGCAGGTTCGAACCTGGCCCTGGTAAAAAAAAAAAAAAATAGCCAGGTATTGTAGCAGGCACATGTAGTCCCAGATACTTGGGAGGCTAAGGCAAGAGAATCACATAAGCTCAGGAGTTGGAGGTTGCTGTGAGCTGTGATGTCATAGTACTCTACAAAGGACAACAAAATGAGACTCTGTCTCTTAAAAAAAAAAAAACTCATTAACTTCGTAGTTAATGTTGAGTTCAGTAAATGCAAGAAGGAACCAACATGTCACCAGGAAAAGTCAAAGATGACAGTAATGAAGATGAAGGGAAATCAACAGTTATTATAGCTGGAAACGGTGGGTATTGGGACTTTTGAACGTGTCAAGAACACGTCCCTGGAAAGACCTGAGCAAGGACAGGTGATTCAAGGTAATAGGTGTCAGCCAAATTCATCTCTTTCTAATAAAGGGAAACAGCAAGCACTGGGTAAGATTTGTGTTGAGTAAATAGATGATTTATTATCTATTCTGTATAATTTAAATGAAGAAATAAAATACATAGACAAGATGATTAGCCAACAGAAAAAAAAATAAATCTTTATTAATAGAACAGGAAGTGAAGGGAAATAATTTAAACCCTGAAATGAGCATTTTCAAAGTCATGAAATCTTCTAAGAGAGAAAGACAAGCCATGATATAGAAGAAGGAAGAAAATCAATTTCTAATTTTTTTCAGACTATTTGAAAAGTTTTCTCAAGACTATCACTTTTCTTCCCTCTCCTCTCAAATTAGCATAGTCTTAAAAGAACACAGTTATTTTTTGAGGTATTACAAGTCTGTAACTCTTGTTACACCAAAATTTGCTTAATTGAAATACATTTCCATTTTCCTACATTTTCCAATGACTATGAATTCAGACTCCTTTATGAATAAGTCTGGGTTTGAGTTTTTGTTTTTTAAATAATAATGCCTAATAATTTAAAATGAGTCAGACAAAATGAATGTGAAAAAATAAGGACGTTAGAAAAGGCAGTTTATAAAAATTTGATAAATAAAAACTCTGTATCATTTCCAGCTTGTTCTTTTCAAAAATCCATTCTATATAATCAATTATGTTTATATAAGCACTGAATCTTACCTGTTAAAATCGAAACAATATTAGAACACATGCTGATAAATGAAATGAAGTCTTTTCATCGACTATATATACACACACACACACACACACTTTTTTTTTTTGGCCAACGTCCAATGTTACTGCTACACTGAGCTAGAACACACTAAAAATCAGTTGCTGATAACTCAGAAACAAAATCTTAGCTATTCAAGGGACAGGTGGTGAAGGCATTTGGATTCAGGCTATGTTCCCTGAATTTAAATATCTGTTTAAGAAGTACATAAACTAATCTAACTAAAAATGTAATAACTCACAATGTTTTTAATATTCATTAAAATAACTCACCTATGAAACATGGCCTGATTGCACAGCTCACTTCCTGTGTAGAGTAGTTCAGACATCTATGCGCTTTGCACATTTTAGGAGAAATCAGTGAACCAATCTGGAAACTTGCCCATTCTCTATGTCCTCTGATCAAAATAGTTAACACAGTCCAAACTCATGCCTGTACCTTATCAAAAACGCCCTTCAAATATGCTTCTTTGTCTTTATTACAAAATAACATATTTTTTTTCCCTCTTCTTCAAATTTTGGTAGTTTGGGGGGAAACGTTTCCTTTTTAATTATTTATCATGTGTCAGTCACTGTGCTAAGTACCTCAAATTCATTATCTCATTGGATCCTCCCTTCAGCGCTGTACAAAGATTATTATGTCTGTTTGTCAGAGGAAACTGAGGCTCCAAAAGACTGCAGTTTGGTTACCTGCCAGCACTGTTTTTCTCCCCAAAATAAGTTTTGGGAATTAGAGCTTGGGAAATGTTCTGTATCTCTACAGGGGCCTTAGTTCATTTACAACAGGATGGACTCCATTCTTGTTACTAAACAAGTCAACTATTTGGCTTCCTAGAAGTTTATCTGCCCTCAAATTACTGACCATGCACGCTAGTATATCAAGTCAAATGTGGTACATTGTAAAAGCCAGATCCAGAATCTATCTTCAGAATGAATAGCAGAAATTGAATTCTGGATGTTACATATTTCCCAGATTGGAAAATTTAAAAAAGAGTATTTCCTTTCATCTCACAGAATCCAGAATGTAGATCTGAGATCTCAGAAAGACAGAGGCAAACAATGGAGATGCAACCTGGGTTAACCCAGCCTCTCTTCTAGGGAAGGTAGGGGTGACAGGCACTGTAGAATCCCATTGTAATGATTTGTCCATGTGGCAAAAATACCTTGTATTCTAAATCATCCCTCCCTTCTAACTTGTAACTGTTCCTTTTGTCCCATGTCCCATGTGCTTTCATGTAGAGCTTCAGAAGTGCATGTTAGAATTTCCATGTGCAGGGCAGGATAAGGCCGAGAAATTAGGTCAGGAGACTTGTGCTCAGGCCTGTGGGCCCATAACTAAATAGCCTGGGGGACCTTGAGCTGGTCATATAATGTCTATAGATCTTGCTTTTTCATAAATTGATAAATACTATGTCATCTTCAGGGTCCTTTCCAGATTTATGATTCTAGAACTCTAAACTCCATATTTTTTTAATTAGGTTTCTTTTTCTCAATTGTTAATTTCCTTACTCCATACTCTGATGGCGTATCTTAAATTGTTATTTACCTTTGTCACTGTGCTGGTATAGAAACGTCCACACATGCTGTGCTCACAGACCCTAGGAATTGTAAGCCCCATACCAGTATAAAATATCAAATTCTGCCACAAAAATATGTGGCACAATTAAATCACAGGAATGCATAAATTTGTAGTAGGCTAATAGTTATTAACTTCACAATATTTGTTGGTTTATAAACCTTGTGGAATGATTTCCCTAGTTCTATGAGTAGGTATTATCCACATTACCTAAATGAAGAAACTGAGCCTCAGAGAGATTAAATGAACATACCCAGATTACTTTGCCAATGAATGACTATGCCATTTGTTGAGCCATGTTCTTCTACCTTAAAAAATTACTTTCCTTTCATCATAGCATGATGTGCTTCTGTGACACAAATATATAACACTTACGGCAATCGAGATGAAAGAGTGAAAGTTAGAAAGACACGGACAGTAGAGTTGTAGGTTATACAAGCCAGAAATTGTCTATGGCTTCAGTGGAGGAAGCCAGTGAGCTTACATGGATCATCACAAGAGTTTTCAAAATTTTTTTTCTCCACCACCGGGGAGCTTGTTCTTATTTTCAGTCAAGTCTAAATGATAGACTTCTGCTATTTCCTGCTAAGACCTAAGTGGGCAATGAAAATCAGATCTAAAGCATCTGATGTTGGTGACCCATTTATTAGGACTCTTGGACTTCATCACAAGGCAGTCAGGCAGGAGGTATAGCTGTTCAAGAACAAAAAAAAAAAAACAGCTGGAACCCAGGGAAAGGTGTGTGCTAGGTGGCACAAAGTTCTATTTGTCACTCCAAGCCTCTTCCCGCCTATTACAGACACAGATCAGCCCAGGAGACTTAACCCATTTCATACAGTTGCATTTGGCTATTAAGAAAAGTATATTGTTAATCTTCCTACAGAACTTCCTCTAAGAGCTACAAAGTTGAAAGAGAAAGAGTTTTCCCATAAAATATTATCTCTGATTGTGGAGGTTGGGTTGAAGTTGCCCTGAAAACTTTACAAAATAAACCCAGAAAAGGACACCCATAGGTGTCCTGGCTATGGCAGTCATGCTTACAGAGAGCCACTCAACACAACCACACTCTTTTTTTTCTCACTATTTTAGATAAAACTTTGGCCAGAAGATTTATTTTCTCCAAGAGGAGACAACAAACCAAGCTAAGATGCTGCAAGAAATGCCCTCAAAGAGCTCTATTTACACTAAATTGATCACGAGAGAGAAAGTGTTGCTTTAAAAGTCTGGTGTGGAGCTTCTCACCTGAGGGCAAGTACACCGCAGAGATAATCACCTCCAGCTGACCTATAATTACCTAGTTTGGACTGGATCCACTCCGATTTTATACCACCAAATAGATTTAACTGAAATTCACATTTTCCAAAAATAAAACAGTCAACGACCCAGAGCAAGTAACAGCCTCTAGATGATTCATCGTGAAGACTAAACTTAGCCAGATTACGCCGTCCGCTTGCCAGAGCACTTGCTGCCTTGTTTTTGTAGATAGGAAATCTCATCTTCTTCTAAAATGCTTGGAAGTCAGCAATTCTGTTGAAAGCCACATGTATCTGGGAGACTGAAAGATGGCTTTCTGAACAAAAGCTGGCCCTCCAGCCAGGGCCTGGTGCTGTGATGACAGCAAGCAATGCAGACGGCAGATGAGATTGCCCTGCTACCCTGCCCAGAGAAGGGAAAACACCACTTCACTAATCCACAGAAGACTATTTCCCACCAGCCAGATGACAGAATTTACTGATTTTCTACTGTGTGCAAAGACTGCCAGATTTGCTGGGAGGCAGAGTCAGGATATTGAGGACACGGCCCTTGCCCTGAGGGAGCTGCAGTATTCATGAAAGGGACAAAGCACAGTGGAGGAGAGCCAAGTGGAGGCTCTACACCAGGATTTTTTTCATATATACAAACTATTTTACATATTTATGGGGTACATATGAGTATTTGGTAGATGCATACGATATGTAATGATCAGGTCAGGGTATTTCCCTGCTGGGTGAATTGGACCAATTTACTTCACATTTCCAAACCTTAGTTATTCCATCAATAAAAAGGAAATAACATTAGAATAATAATACCGTTCTTAAATGAGAAGCACTTAAAGGAAAAGTACTATACAAATACATTGGTTTTTACTTATGAGAAAAGATGATAGAAAAAGTTACTGAGTGTTTGAAGTTTCCTGTGTTTGAATTCCTCTGTGCCTCAGCTCCTGCACAATTAATTCTCTTCTCTATCCACGAAGGCTAGCAGCATCTAGCAGGGTGCTCAATAGAGCATAGTTACTAAAACAATGTCCTCTCTAGAGCAAGATGATAGAAACCTTAAAGCCAACAACATACTTAAGCACAGTTACTAACAGAAATCTTCTTCAAAAACATACAATCGTTCTTTTGCTCCTGGTCCCCTGTGTTAGTTTCCAAAAGTAAGGAGAAATGAACAGATTTGGTGAACAGGTGCATGCATTGGGCACCAGAGGAGGAGAAAGATCTCAGTCTGGTACACTGCCATTCCTTTAATTGAACACAGTACACATCTACCTGCCCTCACTGACCCACATACGTCTTTCCAAGGATGATCACCCAACCAGGAGAAAGTTCTGCGTTGCTGTTGAACTGAGGTTGAGATTAGCCGCCAAGTCAATAACTGTAACAGTAACGAGCTGACATCTAAAATGCAAAGCTTAGTCGGAGGCAGGAGTAGAATCTCTGTAAGATTTATGAGATAAAGACCTCAAATAACAGGGAAAAACAAAGTATGTGTTGGGCAGTGCCTGTGGCTCAGGCCCCATATAGCAAGGGTGGTGGGTTTGAGCCCAGCCCCGGCCAAACTGCAACAAAAAAATAGCTGAGCATTGTGGCAGGGGCCTGCAGTCCCAGCTGCTCAGGAGGCTGAGGCAAGAGAATCGCCTAAGCCCAGGAGCTGGAGGCTTCTGTGAGCTGTGATGCCATGGTACTCTACTGGGTGACAAAGTGAGACTCTGTCTCTAAATAAAAAAAAAAGGTATGTGTTTTCTGAGGTGGTTTGTAAATAAGCCAAGTATATTTATATATTTTTATTTCATTGTCAATTTCCATATATGAGAAGTAATAGATATCACTTAAAAATTTATACAAACAGATTTCCAAAGGAAGGAGCCACCTCTTCCTTGGTTTAGGCTTTTAAAGTCTAGGAAGATAAGTTCTGAATCAGGGACAATCCTCTTTCACTTTGCACATGTATTTGTGTTTGAGACCCCATATGATCAGGTTTTCACAAAAAAACATTTTGAATCTGGTTATTTATGAGGAAATAGAAACCCAAGCTAGTGAGAAAACATGGAGCTGAAAAATCAAATTACATGTTTGCCTCTGCCAATTACTCTATGAGTAATGAATATTTACAGACCTAATAGATAAACCCTCAAATGACCTTGAGCAAGAAATTTAACCTTCTGGGCCTCTGTTGTCATATCTGTATGAAGGGAACGGTAATATTTGCTCCTTTCTCCTACCTCCCAGGGCTGTTGTAAAGACAAACCAGAGGATGTTAGAGAACTCAGTTTCTTTCAGAGAAAATAACCCAACTAACCATGTTTTGCAAGATTTTTAGTGTTGGCAAATGCACTGCCTAACACAAGTAAAGAAGCACTTTAGTCCATCCGAGCCTGATTTTTCCAATCTGACATGCTTCTAATGTAGTAGGGAGGGAATGCTGTTAAAAAACATTAAGCTCTTCTCTGAGAGCTCTGACTAATAAACCAAAGGCCATGTGACCTTTCAGCCCTCACAGCAGCATGAGGAAAGGCTGTTTTATAAGGCAAAAGAAACACAGTGTCACGCAGATATGAGTAATGGGAGAAGCCAAGGACATTTTCTTTTCAATGGCACTGTGTGCTCTCTCTGTGTTAGCAAAAGCCTACCACTTATCACTCGAATAGACTCGGGGGATATTCCTCAAGATGGACCATCACACTGACATTGCTAGGAGGCTACAAAACACACAAGACTGAAAACAAGTAAGAAAGGCCCTACTGTCTGAAGTGCAATATCAATGTCATTCACTGTAGGACTAACTCACCATCCCTTAACAATGACCGGGATACAGAGCTACATGTCAACCATCTGTGGCTGCCATGTTCCCTATTCTGTTTTTAAAATGTCCAGCACCATGTTAGAATATAGTAGGTGTTCAATTAAAACTCATCAATACTGAGCCTGTCTTATGCCTCTCTTGTTGACCAACTTCATGCGTTAAATGTCCATTCTGAAAGACCAAATTTTAATGCTCGTTCAAAAAAACAATTTCACACTGTAGAAGTCTTAAGTATACAGGGCACAAAATTGGCAACCATAGATATTATCTGTGTTATGGAAACAAAAGCTGCAAACTAAATCACTGAACCACCCCTGGGCTTCACCACCACGGAAGAGCTACTCCCAGGGACCTAAAAGAATGACCAGGAAGAGTGCAGCTGCCGTCACTTGTCTGAGCCCCGAAGTCACAGTCCCTG
The DNA here is from genome assembly GCA_963574575.1 of Galagoides demidoff. NCBI lineage: Eukaryota > Metazoa > Chordata > Mammalia > Primates > Galagidae > Galagoides > Galagoides demidoff. Next base: position 6,363 of record CAUYQV010104999.1, on the reverse strand, counting down.
ATCATCCAGTGGAAAGGGAGGGCTGGGAGCCTGCCGTGATGATGGCCCCAAAATAGAGGAGCCAAGTGCCTCTGGGCTGGAGGTAAAGGTTCTTTTTTCTCATTTGCATTCTTCTCAACAGGTACCCAGATATTAAATTAGTTTATAATGTTGGCTTTCTAAAATATATGCCTTAATTTTATTGTGAGAATTTTGCTGTTGTTTTGTTTAGGTGTGTTCTAATATATGCATGATTTATGAAATGTCCGTCTCTGTGTCTCCACGCCTTCTTCCTAAATGATTTCACTATTTTGAATTTTGAGGCACGAATAAGCATCAAAAGTAGATCTTCATAGAAAATTCCATGATAGCACCAAGTTCTTGATTAACATCAGGTTCTTGATTTTGACATAAACAGAGAAGGGCATCCCTCAAATCCACCATACATGATATATTTTATAGAGGCAAAATGTGAGAAAATTGTTCAAAATCTATGATAAGTAAAGCACCAGAATGCTGCTGTATTGTGGTCAAGATTCATTTGCAATGTACCATGGGCTGAGCTGACATTAGGTGACCTTTCTGAACTGGCCATCTACAACTCATAAGCATTTCTCAGAGTGTCAAATGCAGATTAATAAATATCACTGAGAAAACAAGGAGCAAGACTCACCACTACTTCTCTGGGTTTGTTAGTCTAATTGTGACACAGCTGATAATTTTAGACGCTGCCACATGTGGTTCAGTAGGAGTAATAGCAAGTTCTCATGATTCAGGAGGCTGAAATAGGAATATTGAACAAATTATCATCCACATTTGACAGGGTAGAGAAGTGGGGTCTGGCTTATAAACTTATTTTAAAAGAAAACTTATCCCCAGTGCACTCAGACCCCATACTTTTACTCTGTATTTCCAATTTCCACTTTGATGGCTTTAGAAAAAAAAAAACAGTGAAAGGGCTCCGACCTGCAACAGGCATAGGAAGAGGAGACAGTGGCTATATGCTTCACCTGTTGTTTTTTAATTCTTCCTATTTTTCTTCCTTTGTTTTCCTTATCTTCCTGCCCTACTTCTTTAATATCTTGCTCTTTTAAGCTCCCACTGAGCACCTACTATGTGCCAGGCATTGTATTAGATTCTGGGGCATGGAAAGGTATAAAAGGCAAGATCTCTGCCCTCAAGAAGAAACAGTCCTGGGAAATTACTACCTCCTTTAATCCTCATAATAACTCTGGGAAGTATATATGATGTAACATATTATAATTTTCTACTCACAAATAATGAAAATGGCAATCAGAAAGGTTGGAGAATGTGTTGAAAGTAACATAGCCAAGGTAAGGCTCAGTTGAAGTTGACCCAAAGCCAAAGCCTTTAAGTTCTCCCCAGGACTCACTGCTTGGATTTTCCGGCTTGGCCTACCCTGGTTCTTCACTTAGAACTTCTCCAGTCTTTCTTCTATTTTCTAACACCCTAAAATTTCCCTTCACTAATTCCTTAGGAGAAGGCAATTTTTTTTTTGAGACAATCTCATTATGTCACCCTCGGTAGAGTGGCATGGCATCACAGCTCATAGCAACCTCCAACTCTTGGGCTTAAGTGATTGTCTTACCTTAGCCTCCTGAGTAGCTGGGACTACAGGCACCCACTAAAAAGGCTGGCTATTTTTTATTGCAGTTGTCATTGTTGTTTAGATGGCCTGGGCCAGGCTCGAACTTGCCAGCTGTGGTGTATGTGGCCAATGCCCTACTCACTGAGCTACAGCGTGCCAAGCCAGGCAATTATTTTTAATTGATAAACTCCAATAGTTTCCAACCAAATTGTTAAAAGTCCTCTGAGAGCATAAAGATTTGTTTGTCCCTCTTCCCACAGGTGATCCTGAAAACTAGACCTTGAAGGGACTTAAAGAAAATTATACTTATTCCTTAAAGGAAACCGGCCTGATTTTCTTAGGATTACCTGATCTCTTTGAGTTTATGAGTATAGGAATTCACTTTGATTTCTAACCCAATGCTTCTCCACCTCTGGCACTTTCCCTGGCCCCATTAGGAAGAACCAAAATTTGCTTCCCTATAGCAAAGCTGTCATACAATGGGCAAACAAAGACAGGAAGAAGAAAGAAAGGAAGGAAGGAAGGAGGGACAGACTAACTTCCCAATAGAAAGAAAAATAAAACACCTTCATACATGTGTCCTGCAAGTTTGCTGTTAACCAATCACAGTATATTATCATTAAAATGACTTTCTACAAGAAAGTCAAGGGCAGGGGAACACAGAAGAATATGAATTCTTTGTGACCAAGTTACTCAAACAAAGAAATAAATATAAAATAATATAGGAAAATAAGATCAGGGTGTCATTCCAGAGGGAGGGTGGAGGAAATCAATCAATCTCTTTGAATCAAACTACATAAAAAAGCAATCCAGTTGGAAATAAACAGGCCTGACATAAATTTATCACTTGAGAAACAGGACGTGAGAAAAGTACAGAAACCAGCAAAGCTTACCGAGCGGTGAAGCTACTGTGGAGGGTTAACCTTCAGATTAATGACACCCCCTGGCCAAAGAGTCTGCTTTCCCATATCACCAAGACACAAATGCAAAGGATGTAAATATCAATCAAAAAAAAAAAGATAACAATAAAAACAAATTTCACCTTCTTTTCCGTATCACATAGAAAGCATTTGTAGAGAGAACTGATGTCTTCCCACCCTCTTCCTCCTCAAAAAAAAAAAGAGCAATAGTAAGAGTTAACCTGTAAAACCTTCCTGTCCTCAGCAGTCACAAACCACACTATCTGAGCAAGACTCTCTACCTAGATGGACAGAAGTCTAGAGGTGGATTAAAAGACAGCAACAACAAAATCTTATCTCTGATTCAATCTGCAACTAAATACACTGTATAAATAGAATACTTTTAATAGAAGATCGCGAAATTTTCTCCATGATGCACAGCTTTTAAAAAAATCATTACTTTCCTGGCAAGCGCTCTAATCTGATTATACATCTTTTATCTCTCATCTATTTGGATTTATCCTAATTACATATATAAACAACAGCCAATCAATCCATTTTCATAGTCACAAATAATTAGACTATTTAAGAGGCACTCAAAATTTTTAATAATTTTGATTCTGAAATATATATTTGGCTAATCGAATTTGCAGCAAATTATACTTGGAGAGGAAGAAGTACTTTATCTCCATCAAATAATAGGAGCACATCCATTTGTTATTTTTTAAATGGTGACAGCAAAATCAATTCTAAGGGGGGAAAGGAAAATGAGATTCTGAATGTCTCACCAAACCTCTAGCTCCCCTTGACACACTAATTAGTCTCCCACCCTTCTTTTTAATGCCTTACAGGATGTTTGCCTGGAGGAAAAATGAAAGTGGCAAAACAGAAGAGTGGCAGTGACTAATGAAAAGGACAAGAGAGAAGTGACAATTCCTTTGAATGGAGCCATTAGCTACATGCTGTTTGGAGGGTTCCAGGCCTCAATAGTCTAGCATTTTCAACTGTGTATAGAAATTCCTATGGAGAGGCATAGACCATACACAGCCCCACCCTTAACAATTTGGTAGAGTCACGTCGTCCCGTGTTGCTCAATGATAGGGATACATTCTGATAAATGAGCCATTAGGTGATTTTATCATTGTGCAGACATCATAGTATGTACTACACAAATCTAGATGGAATAGTTTACTACACACTTAGGCTACAGCAGGTAGCCTGTAGCTCCTGGGCTACACACCTGTACGGTGTATCACTGTACTGAATACCGTAGGCAGTTGTAACACGATGGTAAGTATTTGTGTATCTAAACATGTTTAAATATAGAAAACATACCATAAAAATACACTATTATGATCATATGAAACCACTGTCATATTCGCTGTCTATAACAACCAAAATGTCATTACACTGCAGATGACTATATTCGTACAACTAAGGAAGACAAATCTTTGTCTGGTTTTTCAAGACTGTTATTGTTTTTTTCTTGAAATTCAAGGAGTAGTATTATAAAAGATAGTGTTCCCTTATCACCATCATATTGTAATGTTTAGAAAAAACATTTCAAAGCTTTGATTATCAAGTATAAAAGACAGCAAAATGCCATGAAAACTGTAAAAAGCAGTTATCTACACAGTTTGGGGCCGAAATTTAATACCTACAAAATATAAAGTATTATATTAAAATAAGGGTAGCTACTGTAAAACTCATTTTTAAAGGATCCTAAACACAGCACTGTATTAGATTTGGGATTTTACTAGAAATTGCCCAACCCAGGAAAACATGTGACTGGATTCCAAGTCATCAAGAATTGGGAGATCACTAACACTTAAGAAATGTCTCCATTATTTCCTGTTTTAGGCATTTTTTTAATTCACACACATTTTATTATATTATTTATTTAGGCTACATATTTTTTATTCAAATGTCCTATTATTCCCCTGCGGAAACATAATCTCTAACAGGAAAAATAACAACAATGAAATATCTTTTAACTCTTTATTTTTATCTTAAATTTCATCTTCCAAAATTGACTGAAGTGGTAATCATTTATTTTTTTCACTACACTGAGGTCTGGGGCTATTTACATCTATTAGAATTCTGAAAAGTTATAAAAGGTATTAGCATTAGCTCAGATGATTTTTAAAATTTAGATTGAAAGCATCAAATTAACATTTAGGGACCAAGCTCAAGGGGAAAAGTGTTGCTGTGGAAACAAATGCGGATCTATCCTTCACACGCCTTAAATTCCTCTGTCTCTAAAAGCTAATTCTGACTGAAGTTAATTTCCACACACTCACACCCTTGAACTTAATTGCACGAAACACTAAGCTTTACGAAATGAAAGTAGCAGAAGTGTCTTTTCTATTCGTAATATTGGAGGGTGGTTCCCACGAGCTGACAAAGTGAGCTGGACCCCAGAATGCAATTCATTTCCTCCAGCAACACCAGCCTGTGGATAGTTCTCCTTAGTGGGTTCCTCCTGCGTCCTCTCCTCTATGGTCTGTAAACTTAGAATATTTAGGTAAATTTCAGCAGATGGAAGAAACCAAGAATAGACCTGTACTTCCACAAATTCACTGCGCACCTCAGCATACCAGCTTCTTCCAATAGACACTTTATCTCTCTGGACCTCAGTTTTCTGTCTATAAAATTTGAGAAACATTCTTTCTCTACTTGGTTTAGTATACGAAATGAAGAAAACCTTAAAATAAATTTCTGTTGGATCTTAGGAATTGCTTATTAAAATTAATACTAATAGCAGATCCAAATTCAGCTGTATAGAAAAGGCAGCTGCCGTCTGAACATCATTCCTTATTGAGAGGAAAGGTCCCATAAACAACATATCTTTCAGAATCCTACACTGCCCAGTTTTTATGAGGTATATATATTATTCCAACATACAGATGATACCAGCTATTTGTAGTGATATGGGGGATTGGTGCTTAGTTCATGTTACTTCTCTATAACCAAAGGGGGGGGGGTTCCTTCTTTCCAAAAAAATTATTTCACAAACTGCTGCTGCCTTGATTTCTTCAATATCCAAATGGCAAAAGTAGAAATTCTAACACCAAAATATTATGATCCAGTTTTGTTATGCTTTTATTCAGTCCTTTATTCTTTTGACCTTTGATTTGCTGTTAAATCCTACTCTGCCTTTCTGTATCAGGACAAGAGATAAACAAAACAAATATATTTCTATACAGCAGAGATTACTAATGAACAGTATATTGATTTTAACTCAGTATTTTTCCTTTCTTCACTTTACTGAACAGGACCATCAGAGAAAAATAATATTTTTTAATTTTTTTTATTTTTTTACATAAACATGTGGTTATTCGGTTTCCATTTTTTGCCTTCACAATATTAAAAAGGCTTAAAATAGCAATAACAATGTTTAAGATAAGGACTAGAAAAAAAAAACCTTGTAAAGAACAAACGAACATAAATACATTCAGAAAGAAATCAGACAATTGCTCCATCAAAATATTAAGCAATAATAATAATAATAATAATGCAAAGAAAGTAACATTCATGTTGTCAAATAAGAGTATGTATATTATAGAATGCTTTGACTCTGAGATTCAGTATGGAGTCATCTGTTAACTTCTTATTATTTTCTTTAAGTCTCAAAAATTAGGCAATGAATATTTATAAATAAAAGAAAAAAATAATTTCAAAAAATAGATCAATAAATCTTATAGAAATAGAAAAAGAAGAAATACTTCAAAATCATTCTACTTGATCTACATATACCTGATACTAACATTGGAGAAAATATATTATTGTAAAGGGGAAATTACAAACATATCTCACCTATAAATGAGGATGCAATATCCTAAACAACATATTAACAAGTTGAATTAAAAATTAATG
>CAUYQV010104998.1:0-97639 GCA_963574575.1 Galagoides demidoff | reverse complement strand
CATTGCGTCCCATTGCTAGGGGCGCAATCGTAAATATCTGGTTTGAACAAAATGCAGAGAATACTCCGTTTCAGTGAATTCACTTCCAATGCAATTGTTGACACTAGGCTTGCCCCCCCCCCCCCCCGTTAATGACTACTAAGGGTACGTTGCCTGACCTGATCAGAGAACCTAGGGTACACTAGGAGGCTGGAAACGTGGGCTACCCACGAGAGCAGCACTCTGGGTGCGTGACTGTGGTTACAGACTGGCTGCTGGGGAGGGTTTTTTCTGACTGTGGCTCTGCCACCGCCAAGTCACGCGCTGCCTTCAGAGCGCTCGCTTAGAAAGTGCTGATGAAGCCGGCCCTGACTATTTCACAGGGCTCCTCAGAAGGGAAAATCTGAGTCTGTGATGCCCGAGGGCAACGCACATGTGGAGAAACAAACATTACTGAAGTGATTTTTTTTGCAAGGACCCTGGTGTTCTGAGGGTTTTTAAATTTCCCTTTATGGCTGTAAGTTCCCAACAGCCTGGGGATCTGAGGGTCACTCAGGAATGGCTCCTTCCCAGTTAAAAGACACAATGGTACCTGGGAAAAGAGACTTCTAATAAAAGAAAATAGTCATAATGGACCTAATGGGGAGATCGTGCCCCAGGAAATTTCTGCTTCATCAATGACCCAACCAGACCCCTCAGGAGCTGTGCAAATGAGCCATGAGGCCATCAAGCAAGTCACTGCTGGGAGCCCATGTGAACTGCACACATCACAGACTTGCTCCCCGAAACAAAAACATTTCCCAGCATGGCAAGAGAGCAAGCCCAACTCCATTTCCCGTTGGCTGGCTGAGGGCCCCAGGTAGCAGTAGGCGGGACTGTGATACGGCCCCAGACTTTGATGCAGCCCTGGACTGGATGCATGTACTGGGCAGAGCTCAGACCCTTCTGGACAGGCTGTTAATGACCAGCTCTGTAGGCTGAGCATGTGGAGGGGAGGGTGGTGATCTGGACACTCCCCTGGCAGGACATGCTACTCGGCTGTAGACCAGTTGTCACATCTGGATCCCCCTCTAATTCCTCAGGCTGCCGGCCCTTCCCCAGGTGTCCCTGCCCTCAATCTAAATGGGAAGCTGCCTGTACTGTTTAAGGAGGATGAGGTTGAAGGAGAGAAACAGATGGAACTCTTAACAGAATGCAAGTGCTGCTGGTCCCAAGTCCCCTAAATGAGAACAGGAAAAGCAGCTACCACTAACTGAAGTAAGAGCCCTGTCCCTGGGACCTGGGCCATATGGAATGGGCAAGGTGGCCATGGATCCCAGCTCTGTTCAGCTGGTGTCTCAATCCCATTCCTTGTCAGTGCTGGGCACCATTTCTAGATGCTGATGGGCAGAAGCCAGGGACCTAGAGTTAGAATTTCTCATAAACAGTGCTCTTAGAGCCCCTGCTGGGCAGAGGACAAGGGCTGCTCATCACAGAGAATTTGTCCTCCATGAGGGTCTACCTGCCATCTCCCAGCTCACCCTCTAGCTGATTCTGAAGCCTAATACTTCCTTGAGGAATTCAGGAGGAATAGATAATTCCAGACCCATCTGGAGAGTTGTGACTCACTGGAAGGGAGGCCAGGAACCTTTTTTTTTTAAAAAAAAAAAAAAAAAGCAAGGGGCCCTGATGTTCTCAGGTTTAGCCACAGACAGTCCACACTTTGAAACATAGGGTTCTGGGTTTAGCCATAAACCTGCTGCAGAACCTCAGGGAGGGCAGGGCTGGAAAGCCCAGTCTCTGAGGACAAGGGAACAGGCTGGTGGCTGCTAAGGGGGCTGCCTCTGCTCAGCTGCAGTCCAGGAGTCTGGCTTCAGCTCCCAGACACCCTCCTGACCTCTCCAGCATGTGGACACTTCCTTTCTTTCCCAGTTATCTTCTGAGACACTTTTTCTTGCTTTGTGCTTTCTGCGTGTTTGTGTTTCAGACGCTTTTATCTGGGTACTCTAGTTCCCACTGGTAATGAGCCCCCTCTCCTGCTCTTATATCTCACTGCCACATAGGGTCTAATGAGTATCCTGAAGACTTCCTAGGATGTGGTTTGATATGTGTAACGTGATGAAAGACAGCCAGTGACCCCCGGGTACCAAGCACAGCTCCAACTGGGAATTTCAGAGGAGGAATCTAAACTAAAGCAGCGCCTCTGAGCTGGTCCTGCTGAAGAGAAGGCAAAGCAGGACACAGAACCACCTGAACAGGGCCCACCCTCAGGAGCTGGGAGACAGGCGCGTCCCCACACACCCAGACAGTATGGCTTCTCCTGCCTCCGGTGTCGCTCGCGGTCGTATCGGTATCCTGGGTAACAGGTGCACAGCACTCGGCCGAAGTTATCTGTGCACTGCTGCTCACAGGGAGCCTCGGCACAAATGTCATAGTCTGAAAGAGAAGCATGAGCTCACATCAGCAACAGGAGGTGGCGAGGTAACTGGCCTCTGAGCCAGGCTTTCTCTCTGTTCAAGGGCAAGTATGAAGTGTGGAGAGCTACACGTGAGGGGCATTGACTCTTTCAGGTTATGGGGAGCCTCCTAAGAGCACCAGCAATGGGTGACTTAACACGCAGCATCACAGTGGTTAAAAGCAAACATCATTTCTGATTTTTTCCCCTTAGGTCACCTCATTGTCCTTTGGTCTTTGTCACTATTCAGACAGCAAAGATGCTTTTGATGACCAGGCTCTGCAGCAGTTCCCCAGGGGTTTGTTTTGTCTTTTTCTCTGACTGCTGTCGTGAGAAGCAATTCCTTCCAGTGGCACATTAAAGAAAGGCCAACCCTGGTATTGAGCATTGGTGTCAGAATGTAGGAGGGTGGGCTGGAAGTCAGGCAGGCTTGGATGAACACGAGGGAGGCTTTGTAACAGAAACACATGTGAGTTAGTAGAGAGCTGCAGCTTGTGTGTGTATTGTTATATGGGGGGGCTCAATTCCACATGCTGAGAAGGGGCTGGGGATGTTCAACAGCTAAAGATCTCTTTTTAGCCCTCAGCCTGCGCACACCGGGATGGACACTCTGCTGCTCGTAAAGAATTAGGGCATCTGTTCCTCTCAGCTCTTACAAACTGATATTTAATGGGTCTCCAAAGGGACTTTGGCTCTAAGTTAGTAGGTTAGGCTCGACACTGATTCCCAGACCAGACTCAGCATCTCATTAATCACTGCATTATCTTCCCCAGGTGCTGACAGATAAACTGTCCTTGGACAGAGTCTGGCTCTGCTCTACCACCCTGTCAAGGTGAATGGGTGGCTGTCAGCCCCCGATGCTGGCTGGGTTGGTGTGACCAGCATCCTGCCATTCTCATGATGACCTGGAATACTCTTCCCCACAACTGTGATTCCAGGCTTGCTTTGCCTGCATGGTGTTCGGACCAACCCTACAACCTGTTTCTGGCTAAATATGTTTTCTTCAAATAAGCATCACCTCTAGGCAATTAACGTTTGTGCTCCATTTGCCCAAGAGCACGATCTCACAGTGACTGGCTATGAGCTTCCCTGTCAGCTGTCACCACTGCTTAGCACAGCTCGGGAGGGGAGGAAACAAGCTGAGAGGCTGCCAAAGGTACTTGTGGACAATTATGGTGCCCAACAGGGCTTGTCCCCAAACACAGCTGTCCCGTGTGCCCTACCATTCCTGCTTCCTGTAATACCACTTCCAACTCTTCTAGGTGAGTCTTTTTATATTCACCGCTGCATCTCTAGCCAAGTTGCATTGATTCTTCCTCTTGCCTTTAAGTACTCTCTACTAATTTTGAGCAACAAAAGGGATATGTGTCACTTTTCACTGCCAACCACACCCATGTTTCCTATTCTCTCCATCTGGCCAGTATAATGTTGAAATTTTGGTTCCATGACATTTAGCATTTGTACCAAAACAACAATACAAAAGCTATTCTTTCCTGAGTATACTCGGGTTACTTATCCTTTCTTGAAGACCTTTTTTTCTCAGAACTGAAAGAACTGTCTTACATATTTTTGTCATGCCAGTTATTGAGTTTTGTCTTTTTAGCTTTAAATACCACCCATGAACTACTCTGAGATTTGGACTCTGGAGACCACATTTCTCCTTTGCCAGTTGCTAACCTATTGGTACTGCTAGTAACAGGTGAGGGTGGGGAGAGAGACAGACACTGGCAGAGTAAGACAGGACCTGCCCCTTTCTGTGGCGCTTCCTGCACATGACAGACTCATCCTAGCCTCCCTCCTCTAGTGCACAAGCAGTAGGTTGTTTCAGTAATGGCAGCAAATCCAGCTCCCCAATACTTCAGAATCAGCCTCATTTTATCCCATTTCAGAGACACCAGCAGGTGGATGAAATCGATCATTCATCCTAGAAACTCCCCCAGTTTGCAAATCTCATCTTAAAATCCCTAACACATTAGACATTTTATAATTTTTTTTTTTTGAGACAGTCTCATTTTGTTGCCCTCAGTAGAGTGCAGTGGTGTGACAGCTCACAGCAACCTCAAACTCTTGGGCTTAAGCCATCCTCTTCCCTCAGCCTCCAGGTAGTTGGGACTATAGGTGCCCACCATAATGCCTGGCTATTTTTCTTTTTTAGAGATGGGGTCTCTTGCTCAGGTTGGTCTTGAACTCCAGAACTCTGCCTTGGCCTCCAAGAGTGCCAATTACAGGATTACAGGAGTGAGCCACTGTGCCCAGCCTACATTTTATCAATTTAATCTTGAGAAAGTTTCTCCTAGAGGACTCTGTAGGTCTGCTGCATGGCGCTTCTTGGAATGCCCATCCACCACCATCACCGGGACTCCCATCAACTTCCTCTCTCTCCTGGATCCCACATCTCCCTCTCTCCTTGTTTACTCCCTCCTGTCAGTGGAACATCATCCTCCTACAGCTTCCTGAGAAGGGTCACAACAGAGGGGAAAGTTTTAAGATCATTCATGTATAAAAATATCTTTTGTTAACACTTAATGGTTACTAATAGTCTGCATATGTAATTCTAGGTTGGAAAACTTTACCTCAGATTTCTGAAGGCACACTCCATTGTCTTTCAGCTTTCACTATTTCTATAAACAAGTCCTCTGAGATTCTAATTCTTGATCTCATATGACTCATTTTTCCTCTCTGAAAAATTTTAGGACTTTTTATCCCTAATGTGCTAAAATTTCACAATGGTGCCTTTCTGTGGGACTATTTTAATCTTTGGTAAGCCCCTTTTATCTAAAATTTGTATTTTTCAATTCTGGAGAATTTTCTTGGATTATATCTTTAATGACTTCATCTTTGTTCCCTCTGTATGGAACCCTTAATTATCTGGATGCTACTTTGCCTTATGTTCCTCTAAGAGTCTCATTTTTAATTTCTTTGATTTTTTGCACTAGTTCTTAGAAATTTTACTCAATTTCATCTTCCAAATCCTTTTACTGTTTTCATTTTGTTGTTGTGTTTTTAATTCCCAAGAATTCTCTATTTCTTCTTTTAATGTTCCATTTTATTGACAAGATATTTTTGTTTCATAGATATTATATCATCTTTATAATCTCTCTGAGGTATAAAATTGTACTTATCTTGACGTTTTCTTCTGTGTACTTTGTGTTTTCTCTAAGGATCTTGTTCCCTGTATGTTCTCTCTGAAGATTTCCCTTTAATGTTGATATCCTTGGATATCAATGCTAGTTTACTTGTTGAATAGTAAAAATAGCTAAATAGAGAAGCTCTTTGCATATGGTAGATTTTATAAACTCTAGACTTCAGTGCAAGTGACTTGTCATTCCAATGACATTTTCCTTAAGACCTTTTTTCATCAGTTGTTTAGACTGTCCAAGTCCTTGCATGAGAGTAAAGTCAATACTCAATGTGTAAGCATTTACAGAATCCCTCTACTTTCAGTACTGAGCCCTTAGTTTTATCTTGGCTCTCTCCCAGTCTCAAAAGCTTCTCATGTCCTCTCTCAGAAAATATGCCTTTAGTCTTCTGCCTGGTTGTGAAAGAGGCAATATTCTGTGTGGAAGAGACATTTTATAGATTTTTAGTCAATCTTCCTGTTTTTGACATCACCTTCATCCATACTTCCAGTTTATTTTTAGTTTTATTGATTATTACTTGTTTTGGCATAAACTGGACTACTCCTTAGTTTTTCCTGATGCTACCTAAAAATTCACCTCTCCCACTTGGCTATTTGCAACCTCCTGTCTTGTCCTCCAGCTTCCAAAATTTGTTGCTATTATCTTCTCTTCTCTGTTCTTTGTCCTTGTGGGTTTATGCCTTTTATGAATCTCTTTCCTCCCCTATTTTGTGTAGTTTCTGTAGGAGGTAAGGTTAATAAATTGACTTAGAGTCCTTTCTGATTCTTGTTTCCCAGAGCCCATCAGCTTTCAGTTATGCAGCTTTTATTTTTATAATTCCTTTCTATCCTCTCTGGCCTATTTCACTTGGCACTATTGTAACTCAGATCTTTAGAAATAAAACAGGATCTCCATCCCAAGATTCTTACTCCTTAAATCCATTCTGCATGTCACTGCCAGGCTAACTTTTCCAAAGCAGAGCTCTATGTATGTCACCTTTAAACTATACCCTAATCAACATTAAACAGATCACTCTTGCCTTTGAGGTCTGCATTATATCCCTTAAGACTTTTCTAATCTTAAGACTTAGCTCTGAGCTCCCTACATGATAGCAAGACTGAACTCTCTTTTACTTCATCCTTCATTGTACCCATGAAGGTAAAAATCCCTTCATACCTCTGGGATTTTATTCTGTTTTCACCTCTGATGACACTGCAACCCACTGCTCCACTCTTACTCTTTGGACTACATGTGCTCTTATTCTGTGCAGTTTAACAAGTGCCAACATAAATGCCATCCTTCAAGAAGCCTTTCTCAGTCTCAACAGAGTTAAGTTTATCTATCCTGTCAACACTCACAGGACTCTACACTTTTACTCACATGCTCTGCTGTATTTATCGAGTGCCTGCTCTGTGCCCCGCCCTATTCTAGGAGGCCCAAAGCTTTGTAGCACAGAGTTCTGGGGCCAACTCTGCTACTCTCCGTGTTCTTGGATTCTTTAAACTTCCGTTTCCTCACTGGTAAAATGAAGATTACAATAACGCTCATTTCTTTTTGCTTTTGTGAAGGTCAGGCTGAGTGAGGCAGCAAGCACAGTGCTGAGTGCACAGGGAAAGCTTTCCTTGCTCCTTTGCTGCTAGTTCTGTTGACTGTTTGGCCACCCAGCAGGGACTGTGACCCTGGAGTCACCAGCACTACTCCCTTCCCACAGTTTATGCTCAAGTAATAATTGCTGAACTAAAAGAAGTCTGATCATCCTATCACCTGGCCAATCAAGATATCACCCCAGGGGGCAGCAAATTTTTCTGTAAAGGGGCCAGATAACATTCTGGCCTTGCAGATGTCTACTGCAACTATCCAAGTCCTCTGCTGTACTGCAAAGAAGCCATAGACAATACTGAAGTGAGTAGGTCTGACTGTGTTACAATCAAACTTAGAGAATCAGGTGGTAGCCGGACTCAGTCCATAGCCCATAGTTCACTGAACCCTGACTTAAAACAGTGAATAGGAGGCAGCAACATTATAAAAACTGCTGCTCCCACTTATTACTTAGCGTATTTATTTATAAACTCTTGGGGGATTTTTGCCATCTCTGATGGTTAATATTGTGTATCACCTTGGCTAGGCCATTGTACCCTGACAGTTAATCCTAGGCACGGTTCACAGGAAGAGGTCTGTGCGCTGAATTAGTGTCCAATAGATGATGTGGTTCTCCCATTAGCAGGACTCACAGGTCCGGGAATCAAGGGGTAGAAATGGGTGTGGCAACACTGGTACCTCTAGTGATCCACTGGCAAAATTTCTGCTTCCTGTTTCCACGGCTTTCTACTCTGCTGGCCTCATGGTCTTGGTGCCAAAGGGGAAAATGTTTCTCAAAGGGAGAAACAACGATTCCAGTGAACTAAAAGTTAAAATGCCACCTACACTTAGGAATCCTCATGCCTGGGCACCAACCAACAAGAAAAGAGTTACTGTTTCGACTGGGAGGATTAAGCCTGCCTGCCACGGGAAACCATACTAGCACTTCCACAGTGGAAGCCAGGAGGAGTATTTCTAGAATTCAAGAAACGCCTTAGAGGCTGTCCTTAGCATCACCAAGCTCTGCGATTAAAGTCACAGAAAACCTCAATGACCCAGTTTAAGCAGAAGTAAAGTCTCAGATCCCTCAGGAATGAAGGTTTGGGTCACCTTACTAGGGAAAGAACCAACCACAACCAGGTGAGATGCTTGCTGAGGGCAAACAAAATACAGAAAAGGTTAGTAGGAGGTGATAGTTATAAATACCAGCTGCGACCATGTGACCAGTTACAGGAAGAAAAAAGCACTGTAATTGTCATGAGTATGTTTTCATGAATCTATGTGTATGCATGTGCAAATCTTTGTTTTCTTCCCTCTTATCCCATTACCATGTGTCATAGGGTGCATCAACTTTATATCATAGTATTTAAGTATTGTTAACTTCATATCACAGACTTTGAATTACAGTGTATCAAGGACTTTGTGTCCTTGGGTTAATCATGCATTTTCACCCAGGATCCTTATATAATGTTAAGTGGATGTATGACCTTGTTATTGTCTTTATTTGGATGTTAAATATAGTTTAAGGAGATATATATGCCCAATTAAACAAGGTATAGATTTGTGATGATTAATTTTATGTGACAACTTGACTAGGTCAAAGCCTAGATCTTTGGTTAAACATTTTAGATATTTCTACAAAGGTATTTTCAAAATGAGATTAATATTTAAATCAGTAGACCTTGAGTAAAGCAGATGACTGCTCATAATGTGAGTGGGCCTCATCCAATCTGGTGAAGACTTCAATTTTAGAAAACAAACCCTAATTCTCCCAAGGCTTAAAGACTCAAATCCCATCTCTTCTCTGGGTCTCTACCCTGTGGCCTACCCTGAAGATTTTGGACTCTCATCTCCACAGTCTTATGAGTTAATGCCTTAAAAAAAATTTCAATCTCTCACTCAGTCCCACTGAATCCCTTCCTCCCTCTCTCTCCATGTACCCACACCATTGGTACTATTGGTTCTGTTTCTCTGGAGAACCCTGACACATGTATGCAATCTTTTCTAAAATCCTGCATTTGTACTCTGTATTCTTAGGTGATAGAAATCTTTTTATAACTGAAGAGATCTTCAGTAAAAGAAAAAATCACTGACTTGTTCTCACAAGATTAAAACAAATCACCTTTAAAAAAGTGTTCTAGTGAAAAGCCATCGAACAGAGAGTGAGTTATTGGCAAAGCAACATTTGTATCATTTCCTGAAGGTACTCAGGTCTGGGTTATATTAATTATAGGTGCTGTAGTCTCACCTTAGGATGAGGGAGCCTAGTTTTAGGCCTAGACATTTGAAACCAAAATACCTAACATTCGAAGAAACTCGAAGTATGTGGCATCCATGTAATGTGCTTTTAATTAAGCCAGACAAGGCCTTTAATTAGGATCTTAAATTGATTGACCTAAACTTGATTGTCTTTGGTATCTGCCCACTGCAATATAAAGGATGCAGCTGGTGATGGGGAAAAGCTGGCCTGCAAAGGAATGCAATTATTTCGACTTTTGTGGTTGTTTCCACCATGCACTAACCAAAGGAACTGGCTGGCACAGAAAAATTTGACTTAGAGAGACCCAAGGCCACATCAACCATCACGTGTGAAGTGGAGGTGTCGATGGCAGCTTTCTCAAAGGTCATGGCTATGGTTAATGAACTCTCCCATCCTTTCATGGAACAGAGCAACAAACAAGAGGGGCTCATCTATGGCTAACTGGGTAAAAAAAAAAAAAAAAACCCAAACTGCTCTCTGCGATAATGCAATAAAATAAGCAGCTTGGCTGAGCTCCAGATCTTCTGCAGAGACCTGGCTAATTAGACAATAGTGAAGAAAATGATTTCGCATTTCCCACCCATCCCTCCCGGGGCCATAATAGCCCTGAGCGAACCAAGGCCATGATCTCCAAGTAGTCCTTGGTGCTTTCTCGGTAGCACTCTTCCTCCCACTTGTGAGAGTCTTGGGCGGCCTTTCTTGACAATCTGGGCTCAATTCTGCCCTCATTTCTGAGACTGCCTCTGACTGGCCTGGTCCTCTGTGCTGCATTCCCCTCTGAATGCTCGCTTCACCGAGTGTCCCTAGTGCACGTACCGCAGTTACTATTAACAGCAGCAGCACTGACAACAGCCACCATTTATCAAACACTTAATAAGAACCAGCCTCTTTCCAAGTACTTGAACATGTGGCAAATTCTTAAAGCAGCCATGTGTCCCAAGTACTAACGTTTGCCCATAAGAACTACGGCTGAGAAAGTTAACTTTCCCAAGGTCATAGCTAGTAGGATGTGGACACATGATTAAAATCCAGATATACTGGATTCCATACAATCCACGTCCCCTCTCAATTCTAACATACGCCGCTTGAGGGCTGGACCCGTGTCTCACATGGCTCTGTCTCTTCATAGCTGGGCTGAGCACTCAGATAGCATTTACTGATGTTGCCACAAAAGGGCTGAAAGATTAGCATGTGAAGAGCAGGTAGAGAAAGCAAGTGGAGAGTCAGGGAGGAGGAGTGTGTCCTAATTGTGTATGAAATGCCACTTTGGGAATTATAGCTTATTAAGCTCTATAAGAATGACTCAGTGTGTGTGCACATCATGTAATGATTTAGGCTGAGCATGCTACAGCTAATGAAATTGGCATCAGAAGAATTTAATGCCAAAAAAAAAGAATTATACAAATAATCAGACACAGATACCACACCTACATTCCATGTCCATCTCTACAGATGTCTAATGATTACTTGCTAATAAAGAGAGACGACATCATCTTTTACGTTACATACCTTCTGGAATACATTGTCCAAGAACAAATTTATATCCTTTGCAGCACTTTTTCCTAAGAGGCAAACAAACAAAAAACTTCTTAAAGGTGATGTTAAATCAGAAGTAAATTTCTTTCCAGTTATTATTTTTGAATGAAATAACTTGTGCCTAGGAAAAACTAAAGCATAAAGCAAAGTAGGGGTGGAGTATTTTTAAGGCAATCTGAATAAAAGCACGCAACCCATACATGTTAACATGTGACTATATCTTCAAACACCAGGTTATCCTTTCTGCCACATAATATATGAAATGCCTTTGAATGCTATGAAATAAATTAACTCTGAGAGTTCAAGATACTGAATTTAAAAGACTATAAAGTATGAACGCTTAAGGATGGCCAGGTCTCTCTACCTACAGGCCAAAAAGCACCATGACTTATTAATTATAATAATTAACTAACTATAATTATGGACTAATTACAATATAATAATTACTAATCATACCAATAATTAGGTAGCCAACTATTATTGAGACTGGGACCCAAACAAGCATTATGATTGGGTGATTTTTAAAAAAATGCCTGTACTGCATGAGAGACCAAAAGGTACCTAAATGAACTAAATTTAAAAAACAAAACAGGCAATATTTAGCATAAATATTTAAGATTCCATCCAAGGTAGAGAAATAGTGCCATTTCAAAATTCAAACCTCCACTGGAGAGATTATGCCTGGCGTAGGAGTCTTTAACTCCTAACAGACCAAGCCTCCTACAGATGTCAACTACGCATTCTGGACTAAAAAAGAAGAAAAGGGCTACTTGAAGGCTCTGGAAAGGGAATAAAAGTGGGAAGATTGGGGAGAAGAGCTGAAATTTTGACTAAAGGACTGACATGGTAAATTTTCAGTTTTTAGGGCTTCAGCCTAAAAGCAGATCACAGTAACCATGTGTCCTGGGGAATCTAAACCTTAATCAGCAGCATTAGTTTGGTCTGAGCAGGGGACAAAGCTTGGGCAACCCTGACCATGAGAAATTGAGGGGGAAACCTGGAAAGGTCAAGGCTAGAGAAGGGAGCCCCAAATTCTGTGTATGAGCTGTGTCCCATCTCTTGCTGACTTCTGAGCCAAGTGTGGGAGGAACAGACCAAAAATACTGAGCTAAGGTCAAAGGGGCTGGAGGAGGGCTTGAGCTGCCACCTGTCACAGGCCAGAGGATTCACTTTTAGCCTACCAAATTAACTGCCTGCTAGAAGAAAAACATGTATACTCTGAATGAAAATAGCAAGATGCAGGGTCTCTACAACATAGCATGCAGCCCATTCTCAAGACAGAAGGTGAGGGCAGTGCCTGTGGCACAAAGAAGTAGGGCGCCAGCCCCATATACCAGAGCTGGTGGGTTCAAACCTGGCCCTGGCCAAAACAAACAAAAAACTACCCCCCCAAAAAAAAATAAATAAATAAGAGAGAGAGAGAGAGAGAGAAGGCAATGGGATGGGACACTCCAAGATAATCCACATGTTGGAATCAGCATACTTCAAAGTAGCTACTTAACTATGTTGAATGACAGAAAGGAATATATACCTCCGATGAATTAAAAACAGTACATCTCAGTGCAGAAAGTTAAAAGAGCAAAATGGAAATTCTAGAACTAAAAGATCTATCTAAAAATGTAAAAAGCTTGCTGGATGTGTTTAACAGAAGAAAGGAGAGATGATGCCAGAGAAGGCAGGAAAGAATTAGTGAATTTGAAAATACCTTAGTGGAAATTATCAGGTCTGAAGAAGAGGCAGAAGAAGAAAAAGGCAAAATGAGCAAAGACCCAGGGATTTGTGTGCCGGTATCAAAGGTCTGATGTGTGGTATTTGGAGTTTCAGAAGGAAAGAATGAATGGAACAGAAAAATATATTTGAAAAAATAGCTGAAAACTTCCCTAATTTGGTGAAAGACACAAACTTACAGATTAAAGAATGGTAGCAAACTGCAAACAGGTTAAATACCCACACAGACAAAATGCCTCGAGACATAACCATACTGTTGAAAACCAAAGATAAAATCCTACAAGCAGAGAGAAATTTCACACTATATACAGGGAAAGAATGATTTTAATGGCTATGAGCTTCTCATGGAAAGACTACAGTAACCTGAAGTCAGTGGTGAGACATCTTTTAAGTGCTCAGAGAGCAAACTTGTTCAACCCAGAAGCCTATACCCAGCAAAAACATCCTTCAACAATGAAGGTGAAATAAAGACATTCCAGATAAAAGAAAACTAAGAATTCATCACCAGCAGACCTGTATTATAAAGCATGCTACAGGAAGTTCTTAGGGCTAAAGGGAAATAACACAAAGAAAAACATAAATCTTTGGGAAGGAATGAAGAGCATCATGAATGACAAATATCTGAGCACAAAAGACTTTTTATTGCTTTTAATTTTTTTAAAGCAAAAATGATAACATTGTCTTGCAAGGCTTAGAATGCATGTAGATGCAGTAAATATGGACAACTGTAGGGAAAAAAATGGACCTCCATGGTTACAGAGTTTCCTTGTGTTAAGTAAAACAGTACAATGCCAACAGTTCCACTGGAGCTAGCACTCCTCTGTCTCTCCATGTCTCCTGCTTCCATCAATACTTTTCGCTTCTCTCCCAGCTGGATTCCCTACGAACTTCTCTTTACCACCTCCAACATCACACATGAACACGAGAGGTCTAGGATAAAGGTTTAGTGCATCTGCAAATCTCCAGAATACACCCCAAGGTATTTTGTAACCACAAAGTCAGATTCAAGGTTATTCCTATTGCAACATCATTCTCTCTCTTTTGTGTTGGGCATGCTCTCTAGGAAGAAGAAAAACAAAGTAAGTTAGATACAGCCTACCAGCTAAGCTCTCACACCACCTGTGTGGACATGCCATTTGTATGTTGTACTGGAGAAAGGAGCCCAAACCACCACTGATTTGGGAAATGAGGCAGTATCTGTGACCATCAAATGGTTAAAATCCTCAATGAGGTGAAATAAGGCCTTCTAAGAATTTTGATACACTTGAACTTATATTTTCCATCACAGTTTATTTATTTATTTTTGAAATAGAGTCTCACTCTGTCACTCTGGTAGAGTACTGTCGTGTCATAGCTCACAGCAACCTCAAACTCTTGAGCAATCCTCTTGCCTCAGCCTCCCAAGTAGCTGAGACTACAGTTGCTCACAAAAATACCGGCATAGTATTTCTATTTTTAGCAGAGACAGGGTCTTACTCTTGCTCAGGCTGATCTCGAACTCCTAAAGCTCAAGCAATCCACCAGCCTCAGCCTCCAGCAGTGCTAGGATTACAGGCGTGAGCCACCATGCCCAGCCATCACAGTTTAATAAAAACTTACCAGCATCATTTTCTACTCCTTCAAATTAGTATACTCTAACTAGGTTAGGTTATACTTAGGTTAGGTTACAGATTGAGCATCCTTTACCCAAAATACTTGGAACCAGAGAAGTGCTGTGGATTTGCAATATTTGGAGATTACTTATTGGTTGAGCATCCCTAATCCAAAAACCTAAAACGTGAAATGTTCCAATGAGCATTTGCCTTGAAAATGTTTTGGACTTTGGGTCAGGGATGCTCAGCTTGTGTTAGTCAATTTGTGTACCTGGTCTGCAAGGTGAATTCATCCATAAGAGACATTTTATAATGCAAGGGTACTTGTTGGATTTATTAAGTATAGAGTAAATGTCTTAACACAATAAGTAAAGGAGATGAGGTTTATATTAACCAGCGTGATGCAAACACTCCTAATTCTATATGAAATCAACACATTGTACCCCATACATGCATTAAAGTATACATGATCTATGCATTTATGATTTAATAAAAAAAGAGAAAAGAGAGAAATTTTAAGCAATTTCTCAAAATAAACATTTATAAACATTTTATTAAATCCATGATTTTTAAGTTTAAAAAAAATTTATGAAAGATTCATTAAATTTATAAAAGTCAGATTTGATAAGAGATGATTTTGAAGCCCAATTTGGTATAGCAAAGCCACTTCATTGTTCCCTCTGCAAAATTTGTCATGTGTGGCTCAGCCATTATAGAATCTTAAAGCAGGTAGTCTCAAAGCAAGTAAGTGAACTTTTGTTACAAAAACAGTGACATTTCAGATGCTCCTGAAATGGACAATATGGACAACGGTAAGGTTACCCCTTCCCTCATGCCTGCACTTGTCCTCCTAATAAAGATTAATTTGAAGGCACATTTTATGTTCGTAGGACATTATTCATCCACCCACCTAATTAACTAATACAGATGATGTGTGGTAATGCCCAGAGTTTTCTCATTACATAATTTTCCAACATCACCAACTAAATTATAATTATACATGCCAAGAAAAGCCCATGGGTATAGAAATGTCTGATGATGATGCTTGCTGGTAGCAGAGGGACAGGATCTATCTTTGCATTCAGTGAAACTTAAATTCTGCCTAGTTTTCTATGGTTTAAGAAAGACCACGATCCCAACAACCAGAGAGAAAACGGGCTTACTAGAGCATTAATCACAAACCTGACAGTTATTACTTACTGAATTACTTGAGACTGTCCTGCATGATCCTTTAAGAGGAAGAGCAGTGCACTAGATGATTTGAAATCCAAGTGATTCATGAGAAAGTCAGATAAGGGAGGAAAAAAAACCCACGTGTTTTTGATAGGCAAGTCTCATGTCTAACACCACGTTTAAACATATGGTTTTATCTGTGTCTGTTTAAGTACTGCAGCTAAGGTATAACCTCTGAGATGTTCCAGGGCATCTTAAAATCCACACAAGTGAATACGATCCTTACAATCTCTCTTTCCACATCAAAGACATTAAACTTGGGCACTTGACCTTTTGGAGCCTTTCAAGGTCTTATGAACCAGACACAAGGTAGAGCCAGAAGCAACCTGTCATTTGCTTTTTTATGAAATTAAATGACAATGAAGAAATTTGATATGTTTTCAAAAGGCTATAGAACTCTGTCAGGAGAAGATCTAAGTTTCAGGAAGAGCATGCCTCATTTAAATACCTGCTAAGGTTAGAATTAATTTCTTCTTTGGGTTTCTGTCTTAATTGCATAACTAACCCCAGCTTTCTGCTCAAGGAAGGGAGTTTGAGACTCTGGTGCATTGTTCTGTCTTCCCCAGAGCTCCTGGGAATACATTATTTTGCAAGGTTAAATACCCATCAATCATAAATCACCATTTAAAATAAATAATGAGATACTCCAAAGTATAAAAAATAAACACTGGCTGTACATGTTAAATCGTTTCAGTGATTACTTACAATGTAACTGATATATAATGAAGTTGAGAAAGCCAAAGTGAAATCCTGCATGGACGCTTGTTAAACCTAACTACAAATACACTGTGTGGCTGTTATCTTTAAGAAAAATAAACTGAGATGGGAAAAGCCCATATGGATTTTGGGAAGGCAGTTGTTCTTAGTACGCTTCACATGTTGTAGCTTGGTTTTTCCAAATACAAATACTTTTCTCATTTCTTGGCAAAAGACAGTGGTGATTAGATGGTTGTTACATAGAAAGAGTGACATCTGGTAATCAAGAAAGTCTGAGGAGGTCTCCCTCAGGGGCCCTGCAGTATTAATGCGTGTTTTAAAAAAAAAAAAAGTCAAATGAAAATGATGCAGCCAGAAACACATCTTACCAGCCAGGTGCATGAGAGCATTTGGAAGGAAAAACTAAATCAGGAAAATGAAGGTGACAGAGAGAGCATCCAACGTCTGCTGATTGTTAGATTACAGCGCAGAAAAGACATTTTTAAAACTGCCTATGGAGAGGACTAGAAAAGATTTTGAAACGTCAAATGAATTAGTAGACAAATCTTTAAATACTTGCTGCAACGCAAGGGTAAATTTTATTTAGGGTTTCCCTTGCCTCGCAGCCCATTCATGTACCAGTTATGTTACATTTTTTTAAAAAGTGAAAGAGGACCACACTTTTAAAAAGAGTATTTTAGAGTTCATGTGTAGTGGATGGTGCACTGGCTTTGGGGTCAAGCAAAAGTGGTTTATAACTCTGGCTATGATATTTAAGGGGGTAGGGATATGACCTTCATCTCATTCCTTCAACTTTTTTTTTATTTTTTAAAAATTTCTTATAGCATAACTGTGTACATTAATGCAGTCATGGGGTACAGTGTGCTGTTTTCATGTTATTCCTTCAACTTGTTGAGCCTCAGCATCCTCAAGGGTAAATCATGAATAGATTATACTTACCTTAAAGAAGTATTACCCAGATTACAGATAATAGAATAAAGGTGCCCAGCACAGGGGCTGGTTCAAGGTCAGAATAGCGTTCTCCCTATAGCTTTATGAGCACAACAAGAAAACTCATCTCTCTTCCAGCTTCCGTTCAGTGGCAGACATGTCTCTTCTTCTAAAAACTAAATGGCAGGGGGAAAAGGACTGGGGGAGAAACTTCTGACGCCAAGGTGATGGAAAAGTATATTTTTATTCCTTTCTTCTTTTACAAGTTAACCCCAAGTAATAAAATCAAGAATAAAAATGCAACCCCCCATGCCGTATAGATTTAGGAGCCCTCTCTAACCCTGAACAAACATATGATTACAGCAAGTGGATGGAAGGATGGACTGTGATACGGATGAGCA
Source organism: Galagoides demidoff (assembly GCA_963574575.1). Classification (NCBI taxonomy): domain Eukaryota; kingdom Metazoa; phylum Chordata; class Mammalia; order Primates; family Galagidae; genus Galagoides; species Galagoides demidoff. The sequence continues at coordinate 80,132 of CAUYQV010104998.1, read as the reverse complement.
GAGTAACTTCAACCCTAAAAGCCTCTGGACGAGGTGAGTGTGGAGAGGCAACCAGCCCACTCCGCAGAACCTCAGCGAGGCTGAGAAAGTAGTCACAGGAGCTACTGAGGAAATTGGAGGCCAGAAGACAGCAAGCTGATCGGGAAGCTGGTGAGAAGCAGGGCGCCTATACCCTTTGCCTATGGCCGCAAAAAGCAAGAGGTATATTCTTTTGGAAAACTGTACCCAAGAAGTTCAAGATTCTGGGACACCAAGCCAAAAACTGAGTGGACTCTGCCCACCAGTAGATAAACCCAGTCAGGTGCACAGATCTTGCAGACATCTTTCCAGAGGCCCTTCAATTTCGTATTTCATTCCAGACAACAAACCCCTTTTGATGACAGCTCCTGAAGGCAAACGAGATGGTGACTTCCGCACATTTTCAACCACTCAGTACTAAATGAAGACATACGAGATTTAAAAACTGGGAAACACAACTCATATAACTTATTTTCATCATTCCAAGCCTACTGGGGCATGCCTGAGAAGGGAGTCCAGGAGAAGCTCCTGCCAGGAAGTGCACAGAAGGTGATGCTCCCCCAGGGCTGACATAAAAGGGCTGAGGCTTTAAAAGCCATCCTGAATTTCTTTAAAGAACCTTTCCTCTCTTCCTTCTTCCCTTGCTGAAATCTTTATTGAGCTTTGCATGACTTTGTGAGAGCTTCTTAGAATTCCTTTTACAGGAGATGCCCTGACAACAGAACTGAATAAAATGACTCACCTCCCATCTGGGTGAGCTTGGCTCCAGCCTTTTAACCATAAAGAGTGCTCCTTCTGGGCAAGTATAACCATATTGTGTTTACTATAGCAGCCATAACACATTCTTCTTAGTAAAGTATCACAAGAATGGAGAGGCAAGAATCCAAAGTACTCAATTCTAACATGAAGCCAGTAGAGGATCTAATACCCACATAAGAGAAAAACTCAAATCAATTCAAGGCGCGGGGTGGGGGAATGAGGTAGGGGGAGAAGGGAGGAGGGAGGGGGAGGGGTATGCTTCCACCTAATGGGCACAATGTTGAGGTGTATGGCACCCCTCTTGGGGGTGGAACACAATAATAAGAGGGACTTTACCTAACAACTGCAAACACTGTAACCTAATTCTTTGAACCCTCAACTAACCTGAAAAAATTGTAAAAAGAGAGTAAATTAAACACAGGCAGGGCTCAGTGGCTCACGCCTATAATACTAGCACTCTCGGAGGTTGAGAAAGGTGGATCCCTGGAGCTCAGGAGTTCAAGACCAGCCTGAGCAAAAGCATGACCCCATCTCTATTAAAAATAGAAAAAACTAGCTGGGCATTGTTGCGGGCACTACTGGGGAGGCTGAGGCAAAAGGATCGTTCAAGCCCAAGAGTTTGAGGTTGCTGTGAACCATGATGATGCCACACAGTCTACCCCAGAGAGACAGAGTAAAACTCTGTCTTAAAAAAGAAAAAAAAAGAGTAAGCTAAAAATAGCCCCACACTTACTTATTTCCATGTAAGCTTGTTCTGACCAAATCTTGGTGACACTATGAAGAGCATCATGGGGACCTGTTAGGCAGAACTTGCCAATATTCATACAATTACTGATGGGGGATGACAATGGCATCGCAGCTCCTCAAAAAACAAAACACAGAATTACAGTATGATCCAGTAACTCCTCTAGTGGATATGCACACAAAGGAAATGAAAGGACTCACACAGGCGTGGTGGTTAAAGGGGTAAATTTCATGTATTTTTTCGCCACACACAATGAGCAATGAGGAAGCAGGGGAGCTGAGGTCATTCCTCTAATCACTAAAAACCTGATCCTGGCAGCCTCTGAGTTTCAGCTGTTCCAATTATAAAAATAAATACATAAATAAAAAGTTATTCTTAGATGGTAACAACTGGAAGGTGTATATTCCAAGGCCACAAGTGGTAATTTCTTCACTGAACAAATACTTATTATATGCCTCCTCAAAAGACAGAATAGCTGGAGGTTCGTGCCCTGGGCCTTAGAGATGTACTTCCAGGTTGGATTCCAGGCTCTGCTACTTTCCAGCTGTGGGCCTCAGATAATTGACATTGAATCATGCTGGTTCAGTTTGCTCATCTGTAAAATGGGAGCATAACAGTGTGTACCTCATAGGCTTGGGGTAAGAGCTAAAGGCATAAAGAGCTTAGTAAGTACTGGCATACATTACATCCAGTGGGAAATATAAGATGAAATCTGCTGCTCTGGCCGTGTGCCCACATGACACCTTCCCTGCCCCAAGACACCATGGGTGCTACAGAGTGGAGGAGGCAGGCAGACTCTGCCACAGCTCCCATCAGGTCTGACTTTAAGTGAATGTCAGGTACTCCCTGAAAACAACATAGAAACCCACGTCTCAACCAGCTGTGTGTCCATCATGTCCAGTCCAGTTCAGAAATGATTTTATTAGCTCACAGAAGTGAAACCCTCTCAGAATACTGAAGCATTCCACCTTCTCATGGTCAATGTCATATCCATTTCAATGATTAAGTGCACGTGATCAGGTCTCTGTTTACTGAACTCTGGCTCAGGAACTTGGAGGCCACGCCAGCACTAGCTCACGCTGCAAAGCTGAGAACACACGTGGCCACCTTCGCATGCTGTCCTGACAGTCTGGCTCCTTGGCATATTAGCGTGCTTCAGACTCACAGGGTCAATCCAGGTTCTCAGCACACAGATGGCCCGAGTCCAGAGGGGTTTTGGAAACAAGAGCCTTGGATTGATGGACTTCCCCTTTGCAGCTGTGTCACTGCCACCCCTAGCACAGGCCACATCTCCTCCAACCCGCCAATCCCCTCCCTTCCTTCACCTCCTTACGTGAGTTTTCCCTTCATCAACCATCACTACTTCATTTGCTGGTGACTTTTCCCTAATTTAGATGACAATGGAATGTAGGAGCAAATTTAAGAAAAAAAAAGAAAAATTGAAAAATGTTAGGTTTGATACTATCTTCACAAAAAATAAAATTGTATATGTCTATACATGTATGTGTTTATAAGTAGTAAGATATTTGCTGTTGCTTTAAAAAATATACTAGGTTAAGGACTCACTTCACTGACAAGTGGCTCTCCTTATCTGATAACAGACGTTCCTTGCGTCCTTTTTGTGTGTATTTTCTGGTTTTTCAATAATGAGCATGGATTGATTTTGTAACAAGAGAAGATTAAAGGAAATAATCAAAGGATCAATATTTTTCTCAGCCTTTAGGTACATTTCTAATGTCAGGTTTGTCAATGACTTCAGAAACTTCTGGTTTTGAAAATGGTTACAGAGTAACATTCATGACTGAACATGACTGTACATAGTCATGACCACACCCATCGTGATTCACTTAGCCAACCTCGATGGTGAAGGTTTACATTTTGGATTTACCAGTCATTACGGCGACCAATTAGGTTTCAACCATACTGCTTTTGACCAAGTCACCCCAAACTAATACATGGCAGTCATTAAAAAATTGCTTTAGGAAACTACAGTGTCATGTACTAGGATGTTCACTAGTCTTAATTTTTTACATTTCAAATAACTGGATAGAGATTTGCTTTAGATAAGGTCTTATAGGATGATTTGTAAATCATGTTTAAATCAACCAATTTCTGCTCTCACTTATTCCCACAGCTGCTAATTTTTGAAAGCCCTAATAGCTGTGATTCTTACACTGGGTTACTGTCTAGAGACAGAGCATGGAGAAATGGAGACTATTCCCCGGCACTGTCTACAGTAACACTGTGGATCCGATGCCCAAGGTCCTAGGCACTTATTTATTCTGATGCTGTCCTTACCTCTAAGCGTGTTAGGAATGCCTGAGTGGTTACTGGTGATGCCGTAACCACGTTCATGAGGCAGATCACATCTCCAAGCCCTGCACGGTGCATGAAATGCCAGGGACCCAAAGTCAGCCTGCATGGTGACTACACATTCCTGAGAGCCTCCTGGCTGTCCCTCTGTGGCCTCGGCCTTCTGCTTTGGGGTTTTCTCTGCAGTCCAGGATTGCTTCTCCACGCCTCCTCCTTCTTCACATGGGTCCACCCTCAGGCTTTCAACTCTCACCTCTCAGCTCACGATGCCTCAACTACAAACACGTGGCCATTTTAATTGCCTTCATTTTGCTTGCCTGCACTTCCTACATGTTTTATAATTATCAGGTTATTACTCTAGAATAAGAAAGTGTTATATTTTCAAACTAATAGAAAAAAATTAACTTCTCACTGCCAAGGTGGAATAGAAAAGCATTCTTCTTAGCGCCAGAGCTCTAAGGCAAATAACCCCTAAAGTTGTTTTTAAATATTGCCTTCAATTTTTTTTCCTCAGGTGGCCCCAAATTACCCAGAGCAGCTGCACTTTCAGGTCACTATTGTGACAGAGACAGCTGTTTTCCTGTATCTACGTTCCCTTTCTTTTCTATAGCAACAGAAACCCAAATTACAGCTGTGGACCTAACACCCAGAATAAAGGCAACACTTCCCAGCCACTCATCCCACCAGGTGGGGACTTGTGAGTTAGCCTGGCCAACAGGGTATGTAGGGCTGAGATGTACACAACTTCCAGGTCATACTCTCGAATGGAAGGGACACGTGCCCACCTCCTTCCCCTCTTCCCCTCCCCAGAATGGGACTGGGACTGTGGTGGCGGTGGCAGCCGTCTCAGACAACATGAGGTCCAGTGTTGGGTCCTCATCCACACATGAGGAACCTGAGATCATGACACTGTTCAGTCACCTTGTTCCCCACTGAGCTAAGGACCTATGACAGTTTGCATAAGAGAAAAAACTTCCATCTCGTTTAAGCTATTTTTGATTTTAGTAACAGGAGCTAATATACATCGAAAGCCAAGATGACTGAAGGATGGAGACCTGTGGAAAAAAGGCTGAGGTGGGAGGCGAGTAAGCCAGAAGAGGCCAAGAGACGTGTGGCCTGGATTTTGCTCTAGTTAACAGTGGTGCATGGGGTCTGTGGGCCTTACACAATGCTGATCCTTGACATGTAAATGTTTATAATCTTCCTTGTCAATTATCTATAGCTAGAGAACATTTTGCTTTGACAGCACTAGTATTCTTCTTTTCTGAGAGCTTACTCTATATGCCAAGATAAGCAACTTCCATAGATTATTTAATTTGAACAACCCTCTTTTAACAGATGAGAAAATTGAAGCACAGAGCACTTAAATAACTTGTTCAAATTAGTAGCTGAGCTGGGACATGAGCCCAGGCTGCTGGGCCCCAGAAGCCGCCTCCCCCCTGAACTGGGAGTTACAGGAGACGTGGGGATGAGTAAGGTTTACATGTAGTCCTCAAAGACGATCAGCATGGGAGAAACAGATACGTGCATCCAGGGAGAATACGGGACAGAGCCATAAAGTATCACAGCAGAAGTACAGCGTGTTCTCCCAGCACAATGAGAAGAGGATTTACACAAATTTGGGAGTCCGAGAAATAACACAGCCCACTGCCCCAGAGAGAGGTATCAGACTGCACAGAAGGGGCTCCCATCCTCACTAGTTCTGCCCTTCCCTCGTGGCCCGAGTCCACTTCCTATCATGCAGTGTCAGCTTCTCTCTAGGCAATGATTTCATCCATCCTTGGTTCAGAAGATTCTTACACAGTGTTAGGTTCATCTCAAACCTGAACCTAATCTCATCTATAAAGCACTGGAAAGAAAAGACTGCAGAGATAGGACGTGGTTAAAAAGGCTGCAATAATATTTCAGTCTAGGGATGAAAAGGGTCTAAAACGGCATAGGGGAACTGAAAAGTGAGGACGGATTTTAAAGAAATATTGGAGATCGAATCTACAGGGCTTCCTGGGAAAATGGATGCAGAGAATCAGTGAACCAGAGAAATCGAGAGATTTATTTTAGTGCAGCTGCTTGGAGGTCGAGGTTGGTGTCAGTTAAATCACAAGAGAGTTAGAGATTTTTAGAGCACAGACTTACGGATTGCTAGCAGGTATTATGTTCAGTTTGAACGTGCTGCTTAACATGTTTGGGGCCCTGGGCTGTTTGACAGCAAGACAGGGTGTGGAAGGAAGTGAGAGACGTCTTCAGAGGCCCAGATGATGCTGCACAGGGGGGCAGTGGTAAAGACCCTGTGGGTGGGCACAGGCCCAGGATGTGACTGCCGGGGAGAGGCCATCCTGGCAGCACCAGGTGCGGTAAAGCAGCCAGACAGAGACACAGAGAAAGGACGGCCTAGGCAGGGACGTGACATGCAGGAGGCCAACAGACTGGCTGAGTGAACTTGAACAAATCACTGTCCTACTTTGGGCCTCTTATTTCCTGCCCTGGCAAAGAGAAAACCTGGAGTCAGGGAATGGTAAGGTATTCTTCTAGCTCAAAAATTGTCTGGCTCATACAAAACTTTTAGTTACAATACATAATGTTCCATGAATGGATGTTTTGTTTTTCAGAGAAAACTACATGGGGAAAAAGTGTAGCACTAGTCCCGGGGGGTGGGTGGAGAGGGGGTGGGGAGTGCGGGGGAGAGACATAAGTTAGAAGGAACCATTTTAGGAAATTAGCTCGGATCATTCCTGACACTGATAGGAGTGAGCGGATGCGACCTGAAACATTGTGCCAACAGCTAAGACAGTAATAAGAAGCTCAGGTGCGCCTTTAAACAAGACAATGTGGCTGCCCGGGCTCTCCAGTGCCTGCCGCTCCCAGCGGATAATGACCACTGGGTAACTCTGCTCAGGCAGTGATTCTCCAGGAGTACAGCACACGTGTGGCTGGATACACAGCTACACTCGATGGGGATTTGAAAGGCTCAGGGACAGGTGCTCCTGGTGGAAGGTGCACTCACTTTTAAAATCCCTTAGGCCCCTTGATAGCTGAAGTATTGTTTAATTTAGAATGGAGGGGCTGCTCCGACTGCTATACTGAGTCTGTTATGGAGTTGTCATGTACCATTATTTTTTATTTTTTGGTGTGTGTTTGCAAACTTTAACAGCCAGTGCTTTGAAATAGTAAATCTGATCTCTGACAACAATTATGTTTTGGGTTCTGCAATAAACGTACCTCTCTGGAGAATATCTTAGGGAGGATGTATACATCTCCACCATTGTGCATCCACAGTTTGTCGCCCCTAATTGATCAGGGCAGGGGTTGAGTCTTAGCCTGGTGTCTGAAAAATCATAGATGCTCAACATTTGGTTTTGAATTGAACTTGGCTAGAATTCTTTCCATGGGAAGAACCAAAGACAATATGTATTTTTTTTTAAAAAAAGGTTATGGCTCTCTCTTCTCTTTCTCTCCTCCTTTTCCTTTTATTCTTCCTGGTCTCTCGTGGGCTCTCATCCTCCCTTTCTCCTGTTCTGTATTACATACAGCACACAGGAGAAACCACAGTTTGGCAGGAGCAATGAACAGACTCAGAACAGTGCCTGGCACACGTGTGACCTCAGTGCTGTCTCTTGTATAAAATGATGACAAATCCATCACCTTTACCACATTCTGCTGCATGGGACTGGAGTAAATGCTAAGTATCCCGCTGCCTGTCGGGGAAACTGGGAGACGTGGGGAGTCCAGGGGCTGCTGGCAACTCTGCCACCCTTCCGGGGCAACAAGCCATCCCAGGACGTTCCTCCTATGCCCCTGCCGAGTGCTTACACAGGTCTCTATGCTCCGGGGCCCAGACTGAATCAAAACTGTTAACAAGTACAAAATGTGCAGACAAGCAGGAAATCGTTATAGGTAACAGGCATGAGTTAGGATTTGATCCCACCACTTACTAGTTTAATAAACTGATACAAAATAGTTGCGATTCTTTTGCAAAATAGAATATCCCTATGTATCATACTTTGTAGCATTATCTGAACATGCATGAGATGAAGTTCCCAGTATATGCTATTTAGTAAATGTCTAGTAACAGGGAGTAAGGATAGAAGCTAATAGTAAGATGTTGTTTTTATTTTCTATCTTACCTAATTAGAGGGTTAAAGTGTTTTGTTGGTGTTGTTGTTTGTCTGTTTTTGAAATAGCGTCTCCCTCTGTTGCTTTGGGGTAGAATGCTATGGCATCACAGCTCACAGCAACCTCAAATTCTTGGGCTCAATCAATCCTCCTGCCTCACCCTCCCTAGCAGCTAGGATACAGACGCCCACCACAGTGCCCAGCTAATTTTTCTGTTTTTAGTAGAGACAGGATCTTGCTCTTGCTCAAGCTGGTCGTGAACTCTTGAGCTCACATAATCCACCCTCCTCAGCCTCATAAAGTGCTAGAATTACAGGTGTGAGCAGTGCCCAGCTGGGTTAGTATGTTTTAGGTAAATGTCCAGGACGGCAACAATGAAGCACCATGAGATAGTGGAATGCGTCAGGACTGGATAGCATGGTACTCACACCAAGTTAACAGGGAACAACTGGGTGCTGACCCTGGGCCAGGCACGGACAGAGGCATTGGGGAAATTACACAGAGAGCACCAAACCTAGGAAGTGTTTAACAACACTGTGACCTTTAAAAAATAACAAAAGCCCCAAGACACCAAACACACACAGCAATCAGCAATTACCAAAAGATAGAGCAGTGATGTTCTGCTGGTGTGCTGGGAGAGGACCTTAGGTGTGCTGCAAAAATCTTCAAAGATTTTAAATTATTTTTGAAAGACAGTCAAAGCATAATCAGTACATTCTTTTTTTTTTTCTGATCTATATAATTTAAGTGTATCATAGAAGTTTAACTTATAATGCAAGTATGCCATGAGAGAAGAAAACAAAAAAGGTTGAAAGACACTGGGATAGAGCAAGGCCCAGCCTGGCAAGTTCTGAATATTCTTTAATTTATAGGTCACAGGATGGATAAGGCCGCTCGGGGCAGAGAAGCATGATGATGCGCAGTCACCTTGGCCTAAGGACACAGCACTATTGGTATTTCTACTACATAGCGATGGACAGCAGTGCCTCATTAACTAGATCCTCTAATTGATCCTCTGCACCAGAGGTGCCAGTCACTGAGCCTGTGATCCGTATTTGCTGGTCCTAGCCCATGGTCCCTTCTGATCAGGTAGCTTGGATGGTCTGACTTTGCTCCATGAGGCAACGCCCCAGGACAGATCAGTGTGCTGGACCAATCACAGACTCCCAACTATGATGGCGGTGGTGCCCAGTGATCAGGCGAGTCAGGGCAGCAGCAGAACTGAGGCCCCAGCAGTAAAGAAAGGTCTGGGGAGGCCAGATGACCTGACGCCCCGAGTGAGATGAGCCCACTCCCAGTACTGCCTTACATTCTGATGGCATCTCAGCTTTCATTCTGGGTACCCCCCGATCACTCCCTCTCTTCTTGAGGCTTACATGTGCTCTACAACTGGGTCCCCCCTCCCCAGTTATCTAGCAGTTTATAAAAGATCCAATTTGGGGGAATAATATTATAATATGTAGAATAATATAACATTTTGATTTGCATGTTAATCACAGGTGGGGTATCCATCAGTGCTGCCTGTTTTATTAAAAGCTCAGATTTCTCTTCCATGAACAGAAGTCATTCATTGATGATTCAAATGTAAATATCTTTATTACCCTGTGGATACAGACTACTTAATACTGACCCTTGGGTTCTATCAATAACAGTTGAACGTCCTGGTGTTTTACAGCATTAGTGAATTATTTACTGGTAACCTTAAAGAGAGAATTGAGGCTTGAGTTTAACCAAGAAACCATCCATAGCAAGCAGAGCAAAACAAGCAGTAGATTAAGAAAATAATCTTCCACAAACACGAGCTTGCCTTAAATAACAGGGAAGTTCTAGAGTCTTGGGGAACTTTACACATAATTCACTTTTAGTGTCTTTGTTGCCTTCTGTCTTCTATTTGGCTTTTGCCGGGAGATGCTCTCAGCCCTCCAAAAAAGAGAAAAATGCTTCTGTGTGTTCCATTAGAGAGAAGCGATAAGATTGATAAATAGATGCATTTCTGTTTCATGCAGCTGACCATTCCTTTCTGTTATATTATTAACTGACTCCCCTCCCCCAGATCTTTGAAATGCTTTCTAATCTGGTCTCCTGATAAGCTTCAAGCCCAAGTGGCTCTTGGAATTTGGAGAGAACAGTTTTTCTTCCCTACCCCAGCTATGGCATTTAAGATAAAGAGCAAATACTGCCATGTGATTAAATGATATCTGTAACCTTGAAAACTTGCCCTAGTGACTTCACGGTATTGTTTACTCACACATCCAAAGCACTGCTAGAAAAGTCTAGTGATTCCAAAGATTCCTTTCATTTAATTGTAGGGAACAGTCAAGGGAGAGTCCACAAGGAGAAATGGACGCCATTAAGAAGATACCACATTGGTACGGCACTGACGACAAAAAAGGAAGGCTTTCCACTAAGAGGGGTAATTTTTTGACGGAATTCCAGGCACTCTAATAAAGGGAGGGATCCCAGACATGGTGCTAGGAGCCACCCCCCTGTGGTGAAGAGGTGGGGTGGTAAGCACTGTTTTTCCCAGGCAGACTGAGGCACCACTGTAACAAGGACAAGATTCTCAGATCTCTGCAGGGCCTGAGTGCATTTGTATATGGAGCTGGGAGTTCTAGTGGGGACAAGAAGTGCCTTCCCCTGGAGCCACAGCTGCTGTAGGAGCTTCTCTTTGAGGACCTTCCCAGGGACTGGTGCTCAGGGGACTTTTGACCCCACCATGGAGGCTGTAGGTGTATACTCTATGGGATCAGGGCCACTTCTTCCAAATTGTCCAGTTCTACAGGGCAGGGCTGAGCCCTCAAGCAGGGGTTTCCTGAGTCAGGAGAATCCCAGGGGAATGTAGCCAGACTGTCCCAACGACCCTTGCAACCACCCACAGGTCCAAGATACCCCACCAGTGTTGGCCAGACCACAGTCTTCCCCCCAGATTGTGTTGATGGGTTCTGTGCTGTCCAGCTGGACGCAAAGCAGGAGGGTCTCCCACAGAGTCCGGCAGACGAGTCTCCCATGCTGACCAGCGTCAGCAACCCTCCCTCCCAGCACCCTTTCTGCACTGTCATGGGGAAGAGCGCTGTCACAGTGGTGGGAACAAGGTATTTGGACAAATGCAGTTTCCCTCGGGCTTGCTACTGTCTTTCTGTTGGAGGGGGTGCTCACTCTGGCTGGCTGCTGTCTCCTAGGTTTCCTCCCAGTAGAAACCTCCCAGCAAGTGCAGGTCCAGAGACAACAGCCGGCTTCATCCAGAGCCATCAAAGACATCCTCCAAAGTCCCCACCCCACTTTCCTACCAAGGCAGCTCTGCTGTGACCCACCAGCTGATGAAGCCTGGATATCATCTGGCAGGGTAGGGCCTTCCTCCAGAAGGGATGGGTGGTGGCAAGAGCAGAACACCAGCAACAGTAACAGTAGCAGCAGCAGCCAGAATTTATTGCTCCCTTCCTGTGTACCTGGCCTTGTACCACGGTGCCCCTCAGCAGAAAGCAGCCAAGAAGCCAAAGGGAAATCACCTACTCATGTCCTGCCTGCCCTTCTTCCCAAGATGGTGTTCCTCCTGCTGGCAGATCTATCTTCCATATGACAGTGGACATACAGAAAATAGGAGGAAGGGTTTGGTTGCTGGGGGTCTTGCAGAGCTGAGTCACAGGCAAGGAACTGCCACCTTAATGGGATTTCACTGCATCCTCATGAGCACTGACCCACAGGTCCTATGATTACTTCCCTTTGTAGGAGAAGAAATGGAACATCAGTGTTAGCAATCTTGCCCAAAGCCATATAGTGAAGGAGGGTGAGACCAGGGTTCAGTCCTCAAAGTATGAAGTACAGTTTCTAGCTTGAAACCGCCACACACTGGAGAGTTCTGAATGGGAAGAAATGCTGGTGTGGACACGGCTCTCTGCAAGGCCCACACCTGCCTCTGGAACCACCTGGGTTGCCTGTCTGGGCATCAAGCTGATGGTGCTTCTGGAGACCCCATGTGCTGGGGTGGCTGCCTCTTCCCTGGGGACAGCATATGTCTTTCCACCCCCATGACTGCAGAGGGGGAACACTGGGCCCGTGGTTACTGAACTGGAAGGAAAAGTGAGTAAAACCACTTTTACTCCTTCTTAAGGTATGCACCAGAGCGTGGGCAGTTAACAAAATTGAGTGAGTCACCACGCTCAAAGGGAGGGTTGAGTTGCAATAAAAATCCAATGAGCTGTGTGCGTGGAAGAGAAAACCCTCAAGTCTTAACCTGTTGAACTGAAGCGTGACTAGTCCTCCCCTGCCTGGCTGCAAACACATCTAACCTACTCTGCCAGGCTCAGCTCAACTCCCTGTCCTCCTGGAAGCCTCCCTGACGTCCTAACCACCATGAAGGGTCTTCCACTTCTTCTAAACATCCACATTTTCACTATCTGTGCCAGTCTCGGGGTATTTAAGAAAAACAAAATCAGTGATTCTCAGTCCTAGCTGAATACTAGAACCCACTAGAGAAAAGCGTAAACAGTGAATAAAATAAAAATACTTATGCCCGACCCATAGAACAGACTAAATAAGACTCTCCGGGACTGCAACCAGGAATCGGCATTATTAACAGGCATCCAAGACTGAGAACCTTGGCTGCGATGCCTTGGGAATCGTGTGCCTTCTCCACAGCCCACTGAGCTGCTCAAGGGCAAGGCTCATGATGGGTAGCCTCATCACCGAACCCAGACCTGCATACAGTTGGTGCTCAAATGTTTGCAGAGTTACACCCTCGCCCTAAAATCTAAACAATCTCCTGGTGGCATATGGAAACACATTTTGCTTTCTGTATGAGGCAGGAGTCACACGTGTCTTTCTCTGATTTGGGCAACCGAAGAACATGATTTCCAAAGAAAATAATCTGCCTCTGCCCCCGCCCCCCTAGTCACATCCCAAGGGAGGAACAGGCTCTGTTGTTGGTTATCTCCTGCTTTCAATTAAGGAGCCTTCAGCCAGATTCCTTTCTGTGTCTCTAAGGCCCAAGCCTTACAAATGGCACACTTTCAATTATTTATCTAAACAAAGGTGAGCCAGAGGGCAGCACTAAACACTCGCCTGGTGAACTTGGGCCCAATCCTGAGCCCTTGGAATTCTCAAGCTTACATGACTTGGCCCCATGGATCCAATTTCAAAAAAAAAAAGGGGGGGAGGGCACATATCAAACACAAAGCCATAAATTCCATTTCAGAAACGAGAGGCATGCCAGAGCGGAGCTATAAGAACATGCGCTTGGCTGGCGGCGATCATGTTGCTAGGCTGCTTAAATCAAACAGTCCCAACTCCCTGGCAAGGAGATGGACCACTGAATCCCTTCCAGTTTTGCACTGTCTCTCCCATCAAAGGACACGTACATTCTATATTGCCAGTGAGTAAGAGGCCCTTAAAAGGTACAGAGACTAAGAAATGGCAATCTGTAAACACAGGGAAAGGGCTGTCTCTCACATGCAAAGACAGGCTTGCTGGCTTGTCTTCAGTCAAGTGTTCCCAACTGTTTCTCTTTGTGGGGATGGGTTTACGCCAACTCCATCGAAGGAGCAGCCTGTGACGTGCAGGTGACACAGCCCACTGTGACAGGGGTACAATCAGTGGCCACGGGTGAGCAATGGAAGCTATCCATGTGGCAATCCAGCTCCTTCTTACCCACCATCAAGTGTCCTCAGTAGTGAATGGGTAACTTGGGAATAAACCAGCTGGAAATGGGGCTACCCGGGCACAATACCAGCAGCAGCAGCAACACTAGTATTTATCTATTGAGTGTGAGGTGCCCGATCCTCCTTCTGAGTGCGCTGAACTACAGTAGCACAATGAGGCCCCATCCTTCTTTATAGATCAGAAAACAGGCTGAGAGAAGTTGATTTGCCAGGTCACATAACTAGCAAGTGACAGGGTTGAGATCTGTGCCCAGATCTGCCTGGCGTTAAAGCCTGGGCTCCTAATCATGCTATTCTTTAACCTCTGGAGTCCCAGAATTGACACTCACAAGTGTTTCTTTTCACTTCTCTGTCCATGCTGCCATCTACCTTAGTTCAGACCTTCAAATTGCTCACCCTCACATTTTTTAGTTTAACTCATTTTCCTGCCTCTAATCTTGTTGCCTATTTCATCAAGTGTGAATATTTTAATAGATAGCTGTTTTATTAGCCTATGTAATTCCTTGGCTCTTATTGTGTACAAGTCAAGTCCAAACCCTTTGCAAAGCACAAGTGGCCCTTCCCCATCCCAGTCACATCAAGTGTCCACATATCCCTGGATGGCCCCCTCATCTCCATACCTAAGGTCAACTCAGAATATCCCCTCTGTAAACATTTCTGTCTCCTCCTTCAGTTCCAGTTCGAATGTTTATCTTTCCATCTAGACTTTGAGCTCCGAGAAGGCAGAAGGCTTTTCTTGTTCATCCTTGGTATTTCCCTAGGAGCTTGCAAAAGGTAAGTGCTAAACTTATGTTACATTGCAAACTCACTCACTGAGTGACCAGAATCTCAAAGATGGGAAAAAAATCAAAGATCACTGAATCTTTGACAACTAAATATATATGCATGAGGTTCTTAGTGTAAACCATCTTAACAATTCCCATGTTATAATTTATAGATTTTTTTATGTCTGTAATAACCCAAAGAAATTAGATTCCAAATATTACATTCTAACTATGTTTTCTTGACATTGTAGTCTAGATTTATCCCACTTAAAAGTATTCTCCTTAGTAAAGATTTGTTTTCATTAGTAGCAGTATCTGATCCCAGAATGGCTACCTTTTTCTGAGTCCAAATGCAATTTTCCTGATCAACTGAAGATTCTGGTTGAGCATTACAATTCCTCACTTGTTTAAATAAAAAGCTTGTGCCTGGATTAAACCGACCAGCAAATTAAATTGGGTTGCCTTAGAAGCACTGACAGTAGCATTTTACAGGCCGACACCACAGCAGATGCTCTAAGTGTGAGCCTGTCAGAGTCTGGGACATTCTTCGGCCTTCAACATGTGAATTGAAACTTATCTAAGCTTTTCCCACACTTCTGGTTTACTACAGTTTCCTCTTCCCCTTTGACAACTTCCTGTCTCTCTAAGCCAAGCAGGCACCGACCACCTCTCCCCTGAACTTGCTCTCTGTGCCACCTGGACCCTGCCAAGGTTGCATGAACCACATCGCAGAGCAGAGGAATGGCCATGGCAATGGAAACACTTGGACCGTCCTCCCTGCCACAGCGTGAGTGTGTCTCAGGGCACTGGGGGGTGGATTCCCCTCTCTGAGCTTTTGTTTCCTCACTGCAAAATGAGTTAAGCTAGATGGGTTTGATGGTGTCTAAGCTTCCTTCTAGCTCTAAACTTGTATGAAAATGCCAGATATCTTGATAACATTTCAAAGCTCCCTAGCGGGGTGGAAAGAGAAGAGGAAAAGTACAGAACTTTGAGCCACATTCAAACCATTAGGAGTTGAAAACGATGATCAAGATGTTAGGACCCTCTTCATGTGCCTAAGGACCACACAGTGGCATCTGCAACTTAAACGTGAAACCAGGAGACGGCCCAGCAGATGAGAGCTGCCATCACCCAGGCTGATGCCATAGGTTGTGTTAACTGCTTCAAAGCGCTCATCATGACAAAGTGGAGTTTCAGTAACTGTACACAGACCCAGAATTACACACACGGGAAGACACACTTAAACATTCCCCTCAGGCACGATCAGCCAGTGTGAGCTCAAGACACAGTGCTTTAGATTACCCACCGCGCACCCCCCACAGGGTGAAAAACAGATGCTAAAGTTTGACTCCTCTGAGGATGAGCTTTAAACTGCAAGCAATTTGGCAAGAGAAAGGGGAGACTTGGAGAATCAGCACTTTTCTTACTAAGTTACACAATTTCATATCTCCTGAAATAATTTATAAAGACATGTTAAAACGAAAACAAAACAAAATGTCATTCACTATAGAAGATAAATATAGGAGGAATTTAGGCTAAAGAGCTTTGACAGTCAAAAACTGTTTTTTTTAGGGCTCATTTTCCTGGCAGCTGAGCAGAAAAAGGGAGTTAGAAGTCAGTTCTCACTTAGGTCTTTAAGGGAGGGCGACAATTTACTAAAGGGTTGCTTACCACTCAAACCCCAACCAGAAATAGAAGGCACACTGAGATTAGAATAACCCGGAGAGGGGTTGTTCACAGAGGGATAAGAGTACAGACAAGTGGCTGGAGTGTAAGGCCACCCCAAGGGTAGGTGTGGGGACTCAGGGCTGACTGCAGAAGAGCTGTGGGGGGGGGGGGGTGGATAATGTTCTCGCCCCCAAATTCACATCTACCCAGGAACCTCAGAATGTGATCTTTGTGAGGGGAGGGACAGTTGTACATGTAAATAAGGTAAGAAGTGAGATGAGGTCACATTGGATTTGGTGGGCTCTAAAGCCAACGACAGAGACAGAAGACACGTGGATACACAGAGGCAGACCGGTTGCTGTATCTATAAGCCAAGGCACACTAAGGATGGCCACAACCCCAGAAACCCGTGGAGACACGGGCAAGGCTCTCCCCCACTCTCCAGAAGGAATGAACCCTGATGACACCTGGGTTTCAGACTTCTGGTCTCCTGAACTCTAACAGTAAAAAAATTTGTGTTAAGTCATCTTTTCTGTGGTTGGTTGTTTATCATAGCAGCTTAGCTGAGATACCATCTAGTTCCTAAAGGGACAAAGGATGGACAGGTAAACAAGTCCAGGAGAAGAGTGTGCTGTGCTAAGCAGACCGGCTTTTAAGTGGAGCAATGACCTTCAGTCAAAGGACAGAACCTTAGTTTCCAGGTTGTAGCTGTTTTGCAGGAAGATCCAGAGGAGCGTGTGCCGTGTCTCTTTCCTCCCCCACTCCAGTCTCCACCTGGGGGGCCTCCACGGGCCACATCCACAAGGCAGCCTGGGGAGACCTGCTGCCCGGTGTACCCAGACCAGGCTCCCGGGCCCAGGCCGGAGGTAGGAGAGTGGAAAATGTGTATCATCTGGAGGGGCAAACAGAAGACTAAAGCCACCACCATCCCCTCTGGGACAATCAAGGTGGAAAGTATCAAATTACATTTTTGCTTCTTATAAAGTGACTGTTACTCTCCCCAGAAATTAGAGATATCAAAGGCCCAGTCAGTCTCTTCCTCTGGTAACGTCTTCCTCTTCTTCTCCCACCCTCTTTAGCTGAAGCCTGGTGAGCTCAATCTTCTCTCTCCAACCCCTTCACTCCTTCTATCCCCGCACTTAGCCTTCATCGTGGCAGGTACCAACTCTCACGTCTGTGTCATCAGCCGGACCAGTCTCACTGTCCAAAGTCAGAACGTGTGAAAATTGACCATCTTTAAATATCAAGAGGTCACCTTGCCTTCTTACAGCCAACATTTTTGCTTAGCCTTGCTGGATCTGAGAATGAACAGAAATAAGCTTCAAACAAGGAAGTTCCTCTAAACAACCAAACCTCAACCCCCTGCTCCTGGGGTTGCCAAACTGTCCTGTGTCCTCAGCAGATTCTCTGAGACCCTGGCCTCAGTAGGGAGTGGCTATCCTATTGTTTCCACCTTCATCATGGTTGCCTCGGGGGCATCGCGTAACAGCCTATGTCAAACTCTGACAAAAGGCCTCTGTAAAGAGACAACTATGATGGAGAAGTTATTTACATATATGAGTAGCTACAATGGCTAGCAATCAAACATGTTAATAACACTATCTATAAATTAATTGCTATCCTTGGACACAAAGCAGAATCCTGGCAGTCTATTTTTATTCTTATTGTCACACATCATAGATGTATGATAAATACTAAGAAAACGCTAACATTTTTGTTTTGAGTATGATTAATACAAGGGGACAATAAAAAAAGCAACCCAAACTTGGTCTTTAACCAGAGCTTCTCATAGACACACTCAAACAATGAGACATTGGACACATTCCGAATGGAGCACATCTCTTAAGCTTGCAGCGGCATACCACACGAAGGAACTTCAGAGCCTGGTGGAAATGAGCCATGTCCATACAGGAGGGAATTAGAAGACAATGATTTCCTGTGTGCTCTCTGATAACGTTGCCAGAACCCAGATGGCTTCTTCCCTCTGCAAACTATTTTTAGATGGCGCTGATTTATTTAATGTCATTATTAATGAGCTGGGTGAGAAAAGGAATCATTGTTTAAGAGACCCAACGTGTTTCCAAAGCAACGGAATTGGGAGGGCCTAAGGTTAGCCTGAGCAGCAGAGTGACAGCTCCATTTGTTGCACAAGGACACCAGGTGGCCAGAGGTGAGAAGCCAGATGAAAAGCCAGTGGTAAGACAGCTGGCCCACTCTGAGAACCACTAAAGAAGAGGGAGTGGTCCACTGGCTGGACAACTTGGGCAGAGAAAGCCCATGAATCTAGAGGTGACAAAGATGACAGTCCCAGATTATCCTGAAAGTTGGCAAGGAGCGAAGCCAGGAAAGAGGGTACCAAGCCTTATCTCAGCAGAGCTATGGACCATATTAGAGATAAGGAAACAGACGCAGCTGGAATCCAGACTCATGTCCCACTGGCACCAAGCCTGTACTCCTTCTGTTAGGCCACACTGTCTCCCAGGACACAGGCAGAGGGCAGGCTCCCATATGTCAAGCTGGGGTCACTGTGGGCTGACAACTGGGGCAACGTGAGACTCACACAGCTCTACTGGCCTGTGGCTCAGCCCACAGGGACACCGGTAACCATAACAAGAACAATATCACTACCTCCTGACGGGAGGCTTTGATGTCACAATTCATTCCAGTGAATTTTTGCACACCACACTGCTTGCCTATCCCAAATTGGTAAGATTAGTTTACTAAGCTCCTCAAGGGAGGGACCAGATCTGTTAAACACCATTTAGCAGCGTTAAAAGCCTTATTATAAACAGATTTATGGATCCTATATTAGAGATGAGGAAGTTGGGCTCAGAGGTGCTGAGGTCCTATCTTTCACAGCGTCTAGCAGACTGATGCTGGATAGCAGGTTCACAATGGCACTTAATAAGTGCTAATTAGCATGCCTGGACTTCCTGAGCCACACATGATCATGCCCATCAAGTTGACTTGAGAGCGGCTATCACTCTGCTTTGATCTGGCACTTCATTTGCAGCCGGCTCAGCCTTCGATGCAGCCAACACCAGCAATTTCACAGGCCAGTGTGACTTGGAAAGTCACCCTGACATTTCCAGCCGGCTCAGACCCCGAGGTTGGAGCTCTGTGCGTGAGAGGGTAGCAGCTGGCTGGGGCTGTGTTTTCTATGGAATACAGACTTCCCTTGGGGGATTCAGGCATGTTTTCCTCTGTTGTTTTTTTTCTTCCTTTCCTTTAAAGAAAAAAAAAAGGCTCCAAAGGAGGAAAGAAAAAAAAAAAAAAGGCTACAACCCTAATCTAAGTGGCATCTGCTGACTTTAAAGAACAAACACTTAATCCTTGCCCCAGAGCACCCTTGTCATGACAGAGAATGCCTTTTGGTTTCAATCACAAAAACATCAAGGACAACACGCCAGTTTTAGCAGACATGTTTTAAGTTGTTTTGGCCACAGTCTCTTTGGCTTTTCTGTGGTCATCAATAAGTCTCTATAATTTCAATTTCTAAGTCTCCTGATCCTAGCACAATTGATGCCTGGAAGGACAATAACACGGGGGGCCAAGCGTGGACACATATGGTTCCACTTTAACGTCTGCAAAGCCAAGAAGCAGGAAGCTCTGGTGTTTATTTTCCTTTTGAAATTTATGCAGGTTTAGCTATCTCCAAAGACAACTTCAGGTCATGTAAAGTGATTCATAAAATACAAAAGAGCAAGAAGGCTAGAAAGATAAAGCAGAACTTAGAGAGACTTAGAGGGGAAAATGTACAGCTGTCACTACCCACATGCTCTCTGTGAAAAGCCACACACCTGCCTCAAGTTTTCTAGCTGACATCCTAGCATGCAAGTAACAGCTATATTTTATTTGAAAATCAGTTTGTTTAATGACCTGGTCTTACAAATAGCATCTAGTTAATAAACAACTACTATGGGCCAGGTATGTGCTAACACTTTCTCTGCATACATGAAGGGGCTGCTTAAGAATGGCTGTGAGTTGCAATTTGCCCAGAAATGGTATTATTTCCAACTCCGAGTGATGAAGATTATCTTCTGTCCACTGTCTTCTCGGAGCTACTATGTTGTAAGTTTCTGAGATGAGACACCCGTGATGTTGGTCCCACCATTGAGCAGTCCACCTGGATTGTCAACACAAGCCCTGAGAGACAGCCTACCACAGGTACAGGCTGAGTATAGAAGGCCAAGGTAGTCTTTAGTTTTGAAAATTAGATCATAAGAAAAACAATCCTTTGAGAATAAACACAACCTTGGAAATAGTGCTGGCTCCATGTTATTCTCCTCTAACTCTTATAAAATCACTTCTACAGGGCAGCAGGCGAGGAGAGGGGCTGAAGTCACAGGCAGGTTATCTATGTTCAAAGTCCTGCCTCTGTAACTGTCCAGGTATGAATTAGGTAAGCTGCCCCTTGCCTCAGTTTTTGCATCTGGAGAATGGGTATAAAGGCATCTACTTTACAGGTTTGAGGGAGAGTTAAGGAGATAATGCAAGTAAAGCTTAAGACTGGTGTTTGCTTTATCTTAATGCCCAATGTGTGTTTGTGCTTTTTCTTCTCATTAACTTTGCAGAACACAATTGTGCTTATTCACAGAAGCCTTGTTGCCAAGGAACGGGGACAATGACAGATTTTCCTCTTCAAAAATCCTGTACTTTTGCTCTTGTTAAGAATGCAAATATCTGCAACTCTTCATTAAGGCTGAGGTATAAGAGCAAGCCAGTGAAACTGAGAAGGCCCAGCAAACATGTCGAGTGGCTGATAGGAGCTGCCAGTGTTTGCTGCTGGATGGATGCAAATCATTAACATTCCTCTGGAAGGGGGTTAAATGATCTGTGCTGAAAAGGAGAGTTTGGGGGGGTCACCCGGTTTATCTTTGTTTACCTCCTGTTATGACTCGCCCTCAGCGTCTGTTTCTCCTCTTAGGAGATGATCTGGCTCATTACCACGGGCCCTCCCTGGCTTGCTAACCAAGTTTCTGTTTAATTGGTGTTTACATTGCGACCTGGTTCCTGAGACTCCAGATGCGTTGGAGGCCAGTCCCCAGGCTTCCTGGGCAGGGCGATAGCAGAAGGTGGCACAGCATAAGAGAGCCTACCAGGTGGCCAAAATAGCACAGGAAGCCTCGGGAATGCGTTGGTGAGTGTCTACAATGCCAGGGTACAGTCTTTGTCCAAAATGGACTCTCACTTGAATGTTCGTTAAGACGCACCGTGTGACTTTCTTTCATGTCAGGTCACCTTGACATAAACCAAGTACCAATTAAGCTTCCTAGTGCCAGCCAGATCTCACGAAGACTACTTTTTTCCCTGGCACTTTCCCTCTATAAGTTTAAACTACACAAGACAGAAGGGTCCAAATGAGAACACACACTTTTTTCTCTCCAAGGAGGTGGGATAGGTCAGTGCAGATGGGTGTACTACACAAGCCGTTCTCTTTCTATACTTCTGTGTTCTCATTTTTGCAAAATTGGGAAGAGACATGATTGCTAAAGTCCTTTTGAGCAAAGAAAGCTGAGAGAACAAGGCATCAATTTGGCTTTCATTGCCGGGAACTGATTCACTCATTAACCAACCCATGAAGAAGCTGGTTGTTATATATTTACAGTTTTATATTGCTGCCACCTATTTGTAAGAAATCCTGTGCCTTTTTCATTCTTAGAATATTCAGTTTCACTTGCCTAGGATCAAAATTCCCTTTAATTCGGGGAGAAGGACTTTTCACAAAAGTCTGTTCTGATGTGTGTTCACAAAAGCAAGCCTCAGTGATGGCTGTTTTGGCTCTGTTTCAGGTCAAAAGCCGCTTACTAACATATAACAGATATCATTTCATAGAAGAACCACATACATCCCAAACCAAAACTCTCTGAAGCTTCTATCACCCACACCACTACCTTGTCTTTGATGTGTCCTGTATCACTGGACCCTAAAGTCCTTTGGTCATATAGCAGTCACATATTAAGATTGAGAGTGTTTGTGAATGGATTTAGGGAAGCCACCCATCAGTTCTATTCCTTTATTTCTAGACACATTTATAAGCTCCACTTACAGCCAGATGTGCTAAGAGTGAGCAAGCAGCAAGCTCTCAGAGCACCCAGTTTTTCTATTGGCCATTGGCAGTTAGGCTGGCAAGGGGTTTGGAGCTGCAGCCTCAGCCTTGAGTTTAGAAGAGATGAAGAACGTTTTCCTAACCATTCAATAGACACGGAGAGTTCCAAAGATTAAAACAGGGCTCCGTCACAGGATCAGCACGTCCAAGACAGCTGGGCACAGGGTGCCGCCGCCTACGTCACTGTCCGTGGTTCTGAACCCAGCAGGGCCTTTCTCTGAGAAGTTGGGGGGTGGAGGGAACTTTCGTCCCTGTTATTTGGCCTTTGAGCAGCATCATAAGAAAGGAGGGCATAAAACAGTGTCTATCATCATTTTGTAAGTTTCCCCCTCCCAGGCGGGCACAGTATTCAGTCAGTATTTATACACATTTGATGAGAGGTCATGATTAAGAAAACCAACTAGACTGGATTTTAAATCACATAATAAGGAAACTAGACTGGATTTTAAATCACTTCTTAGTAGGTCTTCTTTATGCCTGTCATAGTCACCGCTATTCTCAACAATTGCCCATATATTAATAGATTAAGGACCAAATGTCACACTTGGTTATTTGCAAATTAGTGGGCAGAAGGAGGAGGTAACTCCCTTTAAAATAGCATAGGACATAGCATATGTGGCACATGGATGAAGTGGCCATGAATCACAAGATGACACCTGCAGTAGATGCTGTTGGGGACTCACCCCAATCCCCTCTGCACATGCAGTTTCTGTGTTTGTGGGGTCACCTTCTACTAGCCAGACCTGCACCACTTTGCCTGAGTGCCTTCTCTGGCTAGCAGAGTCTGTGCCTGCTGGCAGGTGACCCAGAGTGAGAAAGAGTAAAATGCCTGGGAATTAACATTGCCTCGGGAGCAGCTTCTACCCATGACTGACAGATTCCTAGCCCCTGGGCTCTAATTTTATATTATTTCCCAAGTTCCCAGCTGGATTAAGCTCCAGTGAGCCACAGAATATGTTAGAAGTTACTACTTCACACAGGAATAACTTGCTTTGGACACTCTATATTAGCTGTCTTCTCTTCCCGGTCTTACCTCCCTACAAGTGCTCCTTGGAATCATCTCCCAAATAAACTACCATAGAACTCTATAAGCTGACCACCCAAAGGACTGTAACAAATTGGTCAACATACAGAACTAGGCCTGCTATTCTCATACATACATGTGGGGCAAGTCTGGTCTGTGTAAGGAGGTGGGGAATGTAGGGAGGTGGTCAACTACGGAGTTTCTCCTATACATGTGCTTAAATCTTCATCTCAGAGTTGCTTCTAGGGAAACTAAAACCCACCACCAAGTACAACCACATTCTAAGACAGCTGTCACTGCACCCTAGACCATCAGCCTGCTCCCCACACTTTGAAAGCAGCTTCTTCCAGCCACAGTCCAGCTTTTCAGCCCATCCATCAGGAGTCTTACCTCAGATTAATACCAACTCTGAGGGCTCCAGACTCAGCTGGAAAGGAGCAATCAGAGGAATGAAATTAAATAGGAAGGAAAAAGATACAGAGACCAGGAAGGTGCACACTAATCTCCCACTAAATGGGAGAGCAACTGAGTCCTCTGAGTACTAAATTACCTAGGGAAAATCCTCAATGAGCTAGAAAAAAGTGTATCCTGCCACCAATACATGGCTTTCCGAAGTCTTTAAGTTAAAAACTTTTTATGAAATAGCACTCATTTACTTGTAGCATTGTCAGAATGGTGTGGAAGAAGAGGAGGGGCCAAAAGAAAATGGATCTAGTATTTTATAATTAGGTCTGATTTTCTTTCTAAAAGCTGAGCTGTGGCAACAGTGATGTCCCATCATCATTCACAACATACAGATTTGAGATTGAGATGAAATGACTCAGTGTTATGGGTTCACTCTGCAGTTTCTGGAGCTTGTCAATAACCCAACACAAAAAGTGAAGGTTCATTGAAATGCAAAGTGAAGATTGTATTTTCTCATCCATCCTTCCATGCAAATACTTACTGAGGTTCCACTCTGCACCAGCCACTGTGGGAGGTGATGGTGGAGCCTGTCCTGAGTTTACAGTACAGTGCAGAACAGTGATTTTAAATCTTACATACAGGTAAAATTGCAAGTATAAAAGGAACAGAACCTGGAGCAGGAGAGAGAGCAAAGAAACAAGATTGCTTGTACTACACTGGTTAAAACATAAACTGGTATGATTTTTTGGAGTATAACTTGTGAGAAAAATCTATATGTGGTTCTCCCTGAGGCCCATGGAATTCCAATGTCTAAGAATTTATTCTAATAAAATGATGGTCATACACAAACTAAAGGATGTTATTTGTACTGTCATAGAAAAGAGAAAAGTGGCAAATAAATAAATAAATAAATAATTCTCTTAGCCTTTTTTTTTTTTTTGGCAGTTTTTGTCTGGGGCCAGGTTTGAACCTGCTGCCCCCTGGTATATGGGGCTGGTGCCCTATTCCTTGAGCCACAGGCATCACGCTCTCTTAGGCATTGTTAAAATAAGTGATATTATCCACATAATGAAATGCTACATGATCCTTAAAACATAGGCACTCATTGTGAAATATATAATAAATTAGAAGTTAATGGTATATTAAGTAAAAAAAAAAAAGACTATAAAAGACTATTGCATCATTGTAGTTTTTATTATCCAGAAAATCTCTCAATCTAAATGTTAATTGAGATTTTCCTTGTATGGTAAAATTAAAGTGATTTTTAAATTGTAGATTAACAGGATTTTCTAAATTTTGTATGGTGGCACATAATGCCTTTACTTAAGAAAGAGAACAATTGCTTAAAGCTGAGGCTTTTTAGTTCAGTGAAGAGCAGCGACAGACCAAAGTTGAAATCCCATATGGGGACTGATTCCCACACAAGTTCAGATCTGTCTGGACAAACAAGATCAAGGTGAAACTGCTTGTGTTAGCCCACAGGACAGAACAAGCATCCAGAAAAACTTCTTGCTTATTAATAGAAGGGTGAAAATCAGAGCTTTAATGCCTATAGTGCTATCACAAAACTTGAAAATGTCAGTAGACCTCCAGGATCCCTTTGTCCCAGATGTCATGAAATAGATGCAGGGATACCAAGAAGTGATTGCCTCAGCTGCCTTCCAGATATCCCCCCTTCTCTGAATACCATGCAGGGAAGGTGCCCTACACCACAGGGCCCACAACAAACCAAGAAAGGACTTTAGATAGAGCAACACAGCACAAGATCATAGGAAAATTTACAGGATCTAAGTTGGTATTTCCTTGCCTGGTGTATATCAGTGTTCACTTAGTTGACAGTGAAGGAAAATCTAGCCAGACTAGCTTAAGCAGCAAGGAAACATATTGGCTCATAGAACTGAGAAGGTCAAGTTTAAGAGGCCACTGGGTTCAAGGTACAAAGATAACATCTATTGGGGGTTGGAGGTCCTGGTTCCCCTAACCCAGTTGACCTGGTTCAATTACTTGGCTGAGCTAGAAAGTTCAACCTATCAAAGTAAAAAGTGAGTAGAACCTGAAAATAAAACTGGAGCGTGACAGACAGCAGTGCGGACAGAAAGCAAAAGTCACCTAAACAAGTTTCAGGATAACAAAGAGATTTTATTTAGGAAGAATAAAGAGAAAGATTAGAGTACTTCCAAAGAGTTGGAAGTTGGTCCTGCTGATGGAGAAGAAAAGGTGAAAGGGACAGAGCTGCTAAGGCCTGCAGCAGCAGAAATACTGTTTGAAATTGGCTGCAAGGCTTTCATTGGCCTCTCTGAGCCTCCAGGCAGTATTGTCCTTTTCTATTGGTCATTGGTTACCTAGGTTACTTCATATCCACATTCTTATGGGCCCTCCAGACTTCCTGGTTCGGCAGGCCAGGTTTTCCTCCCACCAGCCTTGAGCCCTTCTTAGTGTCCCTTCTCACCAGCAGGATCCCCTCTGCACTGCTGCACCTGGGTCTGCTCCATCCTTGGGTTTGCACCGTGGCTCCCTGCAGCTGCAGGCTCACGTCTTCACAGCACTACTCCCAAAGGTCTTACTTTCCGTAGGTCAGTGCTCTACGTCCTGAGATTTACTCTCTCCTGGTCCCCAAAATGAGTCATGTGCCTCTCTCTGCACCAGTCACTGTACCTGGGGGGATGATGCTTCAACTGCCTCACACCTCAGCCACACTGACCCTGGTGTCAGGACTGGAGGTCTAGTCAACCACAGGTACTGAGAGTGGGAAGCAACAATCTCTCCAAAAAGAAGTATAGTGATGTTACTACGATGTGAGAATGCTATGCAGTAAAAAACCAAAGTATTTCTCATTAAAATGGATATTTTTGAGACAGAATCTCACTACGTCACCCTGGGTAGAGTGCTGTGGTGTCACAGCTCACAGCAACCTCCAATTCTTGGGCTTAAGCGATTCTCTTACTGCAGCCTCCCAAATTAGGGTTAATCCCAAATTAAGTTGACAGATATTAGGTCAACACAGAAATATCCCCTTCTCTGCTTTAAGATTCATGTATTAACTGACAGCTTGAATATTAGGGTGTATCTATGAGGATAGGCACATTTGTATGTACGTGTACCACCATGATGCAGAGACTTACAGTTTTTACTTTAAGATACTTAAGAACTTTATTACCATTTCGTGATTATAAAATGTCCATAAATCCAAATATGTAAAGTTTGAGAAATTATGTGGAGAAAAATATTTACCTATAATTCCACAACCCAACGTAGTTGCCCCTTCACTTTTTAATCTACCTTTGTTTCTCTAAAAATACTTGCGATCATTTTAATGCACTGTTAAGTGTGATGTTTTTCACTAAATTTCATCACATAAGCATTCTATCTTAAAATCATTAACTGCTGGGGACAGCGCCTGTGGCTCAAAGGAGTAAGACACCAACCTCATATACTAGAGGTGGTAGGTTCAAACCTGACCCTGGCCAAAAACTGCAAAAAGTATTGTTAACTGCTGGCAGCTGCAAAAAAAATTCATTTTCTCTCTTTAGACCAAATTTTACTTCTATGTCCTATGCCATGTTTAACATTTCACAACCTATTGCTTGTCTTTAAGATTTCCTCAGGTTTGATTACCTGGTTCAGGTTTTTGGATATTTTTAAGACTTTCATACCATGGCAGAAAATTTGTAAAAATAACAGATTCTCCACATGCCAGTTGAAAGTAACACCTGAACTTGTTACCCACAGTCAGTAGCCTTTAGTGAATATAACCAGGAGAAATGTCTCTGGCAGGAAAGATTTTGCCTCTTCCAAAGACATGTTCCACATTATTACAGGACTCCAGCCATAGCAGAAGTGCTTAATACATGTCAAATACAAACTCTGGCTCATCACCAGAGAGGAGTTTTTAAGTTGAATTCAGCACAGGTTGTGTTTACCTGCTTGATGTGACAATAAATCAAGGGCTGTTTTAAAGCAAAAACAACTGTTAAGACTTTCACGAAACAACTTCTTCCAGTGTGGGCTTTTCAAATGAATGGCAAGGTATCCATAAGGGGAGGGGCAGTGTGGTGGAATTTTACACACAAACACACCCACACCCACACCAGCTGACAGAACTCAAAGAAAAGTTGACTGTGGGAGTCTGAAATATCTGCATTCGTGTTTCTTAACAGACTATCATCCATCAGAACCACATATATCCAGTTTTCATAATGATTGAGTCTCCCTGAATTTGGCTCATTGCCAAAATGAGTATTATTTCCTTCTCCAAAACCTGTTCTTTCAAAATCCGAAGAGTCTGATAGACTAAATCCACATATCAATTAGTCTGATTCGGTACAATGCCTCTTAACCGCAGCAGCGTACACAGCGGGTGTTTCATTGAAATGGTGCTCTTTTTTAAAAGTTAGCTTTTTGTTAGTTTTCAGTCACAAAAAGACCATAAAAGCCATTTTTTGGAACAATACTTTCTGAATGCTGAACTTCTACAGTTACTTAATCCATCTGTCCTCGTCCCTCAGCCAGAAGTGCAGATTTTATGCTTCTAAGTGGAATCATTAACCCTCCCTGCCAATAATCTCCTGTGTTACATTTGTATTCCAATATTGCTTCACAACAGTCAAGAGGACTATTTTAAGCAAATGAGAATTTTTACAAAGTTGGAATTTAAGAGCTAAGTTCTAAAAAGCATTACACATGTAAAAATCCCCCACCTCTGACACTGAGATAGATCAGAACGAAGATTTTTGGATTTGTTTCATGATGGCAACACAACTGTGTTTCCAAAACAGATCTCCCTGGTTCTTGGTCATGGTGACAATGTACTCATGAGTTATGAGGACTTCAGAGGAGTCTGGGTCGAACATATCTTTTTTTTCATTCTTTTTCTCGGCAAGGACTTCCCAAAACATGGGGGCGTTAGTAAGGAATTCCAAGAGAATTTTGGGAAGACAATGGCTTTCGGAATCAGCAGTGGATCCAAGGTCTCTTCTGTGGAATTGGTTCCCACTTCCCCACCCACGCATCTCTGGCTACTCTCGCCAGCCAGGGATTTTCTGTCTTCTAAGTTCACCTCGTTTTAAGTGCAGGTGAAAAACCAGATGACTTAAAAAGGAATCAGATGTTGCCATTGGCCTTCTCTCGCAAACCACACCAAGACTTCATGCCACTTGATCTGTTTTCATTATGGTTTTTGTTTGCTTTTTTAATGTAGAGAAAATGTTACAGAAAATTTGTAGGCTTTGAAGAAAAAGCTGTGAGAAATTCTCCTTTTGGAACAGTAAATTGTGAGGAAAAGACTAAATGTTTATTTTTTTTCTCCATAAACGATTATATCACGATTATGTAAACTTAGAAAATGTAAAAGAATGAATGAGACATTCCATAATCCTACTTCTCCTATGTATTGTTTGTATTTTATTACACAATACACAAATACATATTAAGACTGTATTCTCTATCCTATTTCTGGCTTGAAATTTTTTGTGACTAAATATTTTGTGAGCACATGACATTTATTGCCTATGTTATATTCTATCAGTTGAATAAACACTAGCTTTTCTTTTTATTGGGTATTTGTATGGTCTTAATTAAATTCTATGCTAATACACACAGTCCTTTAATAGAGATTGCTTACATGAATCCTAGGTTCTTTCCTTATATCAGCAGTTCTCAACCTGTGGCTCGTGTCCCACAGGAACTACATTAAAGGGCCGCAGCATTAGGAAGGTTGAGAACCCCTGCCTTATATATTCTCAAATAGGACTTAAACGAAAGCTCTTGGTTGCCAAATTACTCTCCAGAAATTTCTATCAATGACAACTCTTGTCAGCATGATGGAAGAGTGTCCATCCTCTCCCACCCTCATCAGCCTGAGTCCTGACTTTTAAAAACTGCCAGCTGAAGATATATTGAGATTCTATTTGGTGCAGGAACAGTGGAGGAAAGATACATTCCCAGATTAGAGACACTGCTTGGGGAGAGCCGAGTGGGGACAAATAACTTCAGCAGAGAGGCCACCGGTGTCCTGATAAGGACAGGTCCCTGAAGTCAGACATTCTGGATTCAAAACTTGGTCTACTTACTACTTGCTGGCTGGGGGTCTCAGACAAGTCACTTTACTTTTCCATAATCCATTTCTTGGCCTGTATAATGGAAATGGCAACAGAACTGATCTTAAGGTCTGTGAAATTTGAATTGGAGGGACACACTAAGGTACTTTACTTGGTGGCTCACAGCATACACCTAATCCCTTGCTATCATTCTCCACTGAGGTTGTTATAAAATGTAAACTATACTAATCATCTCTTCACTAATTAGTACTTATTTGTCAAGCTGATTTTATGGATGTTCAAATCACTTTAAGGACAATCACAAATAGGAGGCCAGGGTTGAACAGTGTTAAATGCTTCATAGAGAGACAAAACAGATGCTAGAATGGGCATCTATGTCATGCAAAGGACGGGCCCAAGAGGAATTATTGGATCCTGGGTCTCCTCCTCTGGGGCCCTCTGCACTGCACAAGGCCATGTTAGCACAGGAGACCTTTCTGCACTGGGGATGTGATGTTATGATAAACTCCCAAATATTTGCACTTATCTAGATACAGTTGATTTAAAGAAACCCTTCTGTGACTAACTGAACTTCTTTTCTCATGAGTAAGGCAAAAATAGTCTTCCTCCTTTACCAAAACAAGCCCTTAGGACCATAAATGTTACCAAAAAACTCTATTCAAAGTCTACTTTGTGCTTCGTGAAATTTGAAAAATAAACATTTGCCAACTTTAACTGGAAAGATGGAAATGTAAGTTTTTTCTTTTTCTTTTTACTTTTGAGATTATAAAAAGTGTAAACAAGTAATCTTTTTAAATTGTGAATGTTCTAATTTGGTAACACTTAAATTTCTGAGGTGTTTAAAGCTTAAAATCACATGGAACCTTAGGGAAGAACTGTGTCCTCAAGCCTGATTTATACTGTCTTGAGCTGCGTGTGGGGAGGCTCAGTTTGTGGTTCTCAAGCCTTAGGGTGCACCAGGGCCACCTGGAGCGCTCATTAACACCAATGCTGGGCCCCATACCTAGAGTCTGGCAGTAGACAGTAAGAGACAAAAGTCTGCATTTTAAGACATTCTCAGGACGCGCTGATGGCGGTCTCCTTTGCGAATCACTGGGCTACACCCGGGCTACACCCAGCCTTTCTCTTTTTGGATTCCATGTGTTTATGATTGACAAACTGAGATGACTGGGGGCAGGGAAGAGGCAGCAGAAGCCCAAAGAAGAAAGTTTCATGAAAGGAGGGGGAGTCTGGACTCGAGGTGGGGGGGTTGGGGTGGGGGGTTGGCAGTAGCCTGGAACTTCTGCTAATTATAGCTTAAGGATTCCTTGGTTAACCAAAAAAATGAAAAAAGGGAAGATTTATACCCTCCAGTTGTGACATAGTCTCTGCCATTAACAACTTTATAAGGTTTGCGTTGCGCCCAAGGCCCTGCGTAATTCTGGGTTAACCATATCACTGCTTTACTGGTATTTTCACACCCTTCTTTCACCTTGAACTTCAGTCTAACATTCATTTTTCATTCATTTTCAATTCCATGGACTCTACATGATGTGCCTAGATCTCAGAAATGGAACACTCCTTGCTACTCTAAACTGATACAGTGATCTCCATTTTAAATGACCTCAATTATTTTGAGAAAGGCAAAGACATTCAAATGTAACTACGTAAAGGTGTTAATAGAATCGAGGTAGCTTTTGTAATTCTCTAAAAAATGGAGCATAAGCTAAGGTTTGTGGCATGAAACAGAGGAAAAAGAATGACAATAGTGATAAATACACCCTAAATACGGAAAACAAATTTCCTGAACCACCACTTGCTTGTTCTAAAATAGTTCTCCACATACTTTAGCAATAGCAGTAGGTGTTACTGCTGTTACTGGAGACAACAGCTTTCCCAAGTATTCTGACATTATCTTATTTGAATGGTGGATCTGTTTATTACTTAAGTTACCTGTGATATTGCTTTCTTAAACACTATTTTAATAGGATGCTTTATGAAAATAAGCAAATGTTTCCATTCCAAGTCAACTAAATGAGAGCTCTGAGTTGAGAGGTTCAAATAGTTAAATACTAAAAACCCAGTTGAGTGCCCTCTGCAGAGGGATGTCTTTTAAATACGTCTGAGTACTCAGCGTTCTTCCACCATAACAAGGGATCACAGGGTGAACTGAATGATCTGATATCCCTCACATCAACTTGTTGGCCATGAAATCAATCAACAAAATGAACTCGCAACATTAAGAAGAAATGACCCAGACACTGGAAATACTGCCTCATCAGCACCCCAACCAGGGTGAAAGACCAGAAGAAACACATTCAAAATAAAAACAAAACCACATTTGCTTTCAACCGCTTGTGATCTTTTCCTCTCTCCAACAATATCACAGGCTATCGAATTAGGATTCTTATTAGAGCAAAAGAAAAGCCAACTCGAGACAACAACAACAATTAAAAATTTGTCCTCAGGAAGGAAAGGAAGAGTTATTAAACACCCCTGCGTTTAAGGGACTTTGTATCAGACAAGAAGGTAGTGCCCGCAAATGGCAACTCATTCAAGGACCCAAGACACACGAACATGAAATAAAAAGGAGCCATTCAAGTCAGCATCAATGGGTACAGACGAGTAGCAGAGACCCTAGAAATGTGGCAGGCTTTCTGATAATGTAAGATAACGGGGCAGTAGCCAAAGATGATTTGTTGGAAGACCTGGGATTAGAATTAGGTCTTGAATAATGACTGATAATTAGCCACATGGATGACATTTTAGGGAAAGAAGGTGGGTGAGCAAAGGAATAAGTCTAGGACTGTACAAAGGAAGCCCAGGGCTTGGCTGGGGCAGAAGGTTCGATGGAAGAGCAGTGGAGGCAGAAATCCAAGGAGATGGGTCGGGGTGGGGATGCCCATGGCAGAAGATCCTTGAGGACCACACTTAGGAAAGTTTGACTCGGTGTGCGTGCAGTAGTGGCAGTACTGGTAGTCAAAACTCATTTTTCCTTTTTTTTTTCATTTCTTTTAAAAATAACACTTCCATTACACTCATGCTATAAATCAGATCCTCAGAACCTGTTCATCTTATGACAAAGTTTGGACTTTCTGACCACCATCTCCCCATCCTGACAACCACTGCTCTGGTTCTGTTTGACATAAGTTTCCACATAAGTGAGGTCACCTGTAACTGTCTGACATTTCGTATAGCATCACGCCCTCTAGGTTCATCCATGTTGTCACAAACGGCAAGATTCCCTGTTTTCATGACTGAGTAGAGTTCCACTGTATATACACACGCCACCTTCTTTATCCATTCGTGTGTCAGTAGAAACTTAGGTTCTGTGTCTTGGGTACTGTGAACAAGGCAGCAGTGAACAAGGGAGTTGGATTCAAGATGGGAGTTCATTTCTTTTGGATATGTACACAGAAGCAGAATTGGAGGATAATATGCTAGTTATATTTTTAATGTTTTAAAGAACCTCCATACTGTTTTTCCTAATAGCTGTGCCAGTTTACATGGCCATCAAAAGCACACAAATGTTCCCCTTTCCACATCTTTGTGAACACATATCCTTGTCATTTTTTTTCTTTTTTGAGACAGAGTCTCACTCTGTTGCCCAGGCCAGTATGCCATGGCCATCAGCCTTGCTCACAGCAACCTCAAACTCCTGGGTTCAAGAGATCCTCCTGCCTCAGCCTCCAGAGTAGCTGGCACTACAGGTGCCTGCCACTATACCCAGTGAATTTTTCTGTGATTAATAGAGATGGGAGGTCTCACTCTTGCTCAGGCTGGTCTCAAACTCCTGAGCTCAAGCAATCCTTTCACCTAGGTTTCCCAGAGTGTTAGCATTACAGGCGTGAGCCACTGTTGTTCCCTGCACAACTTGGTAATAGCCATGCTAACAGGTGTAGGATGCTATACCACTGTGGTTTTGATTTGCATTTCTCTGATGATTACACCCATGCTTTTCATCATTAAAATTTTATTTTGTCCTAAGTAGACCCCTAGAAATTAGTAAGTTAAATAAAGGGAGACACAAACAGCCTAACAAAGCCTAAGGACAATGCTGGGCAATAACAAGAACACTGCGGTTCACGTTGGGACGAGCAAGTCCCAGCCCCTGCTGTCACATTCACCCCCCTGACTTCTCACTCTGGCCATCGGCTCATTGATTTCCTCATTAAACAAATGCAGAGTGAGACATACGACCACAAAGTCTTCACCGTACGGTTGAACATGCAAGATTTCATGAAACAGTGTTTGCCTCATAGACCTGTTGTGAGGTTAAAATGACTTAAAGAGCCCCAAAGACTTATCATAGCACCTGGCACATAATAGGCATTCAAAAATGCCAGGGGCTTTTGACTGAGTATTTCAGCACTTGGTATTGCTTCATATGATTATATGTAACTCAAAGTCCACACAGAATTCAACACACTGTCTGTCCATTTGGGGATCTGAGTAATAAACACTGGGGTTAGGAGTCCCCTAGAAAAAGCTCATGATAATATATGTCTCTCTTTATAGCTAGTGTCTATTTATTTGGGGAGGTTGTGTTTTACACATTCTAACATTTGTTACCCTAACACCTGTGGGGTACTGAGAACATGCCCAGAGTGCAGCAAGCACTATCGGGGTGTGTGTCATTACCCTGCCAGGTCACTGTGGGGACAGCCCCACAGGGCATCACTGATGTGCTGTCTACCCACAGTAAAGACATGAGGTCTGGTGAATCTTTGTGTCTTCCTGGTTGAAATGCAAACCACAAGTCAAAAACCCTCCATGACCTGGGAAGAGACTGAAGACAGTAGAAAGGGCCCAGGACCCTGCTCCTCAGAAGAGCTCCTCAGTTCTTCACGCGGCCTCCAGAAACACTTCCCTGTAAGAGTATGTTAAAAATATCCAGAAAACGTAAACACCATATGCTGGGGCAAACCTGTAGGTCATTTATTCATTCAACTCTAGGGGTCCATTTCTTCTACCAATAGGTTCTGAGGCACATACTGGAAATATGGGGAGTGAGTTCTGGACATGGGTGGAGGAGGGACTCAGGGGAAAAGACACAGAAACATCAGTCACTGCGCAGACCAGCCCAGCAGAAGTGTCCTGGCACCACTTCTCATCCTGGCCCCCAAATGAGTATGGGCCACAACAGTTGAACTCTAACTACCTATTTTTTTTTTATCATTTCCACGTCTACTGGACACCAAATATTCTCACGATCATCTACATCTCTCTTCATTCAATGTTCTTACATTGTCTTTTTATGTGGAGAGTGTCTAGAAGGCAGGATTCAGTTCAACAAACAAGGTTAGCCACACATTAATTTCACTCCATCCCACAAAGACACCAGGCTGCATGGATCTGTCCCAATGGCTGGCTGGGAAAGCTGGTGGCATCATGTTTTCATGACCAATATGGGACAGGAAGAGGTAGGAATTAACATTCACCGAGCATCAACAACTTGCCTCGCATTTTCTCCCGTGTTGTGTCATTGTCCTCCTCAAAATCCTGCGACAAGTTACCCGCTCCACAGACTAAAGAAATGCTCTCCCAGATGTTACAGTTCATTTAACTTGGATTAATTATAGCATAGCAAGAGAGGGAGGGAGGGCATTTGTATGGCTATCTGATTTCAAAGTTCAATGTTCTTTCCACCACGTGAAGCCACTTTAGAACTCAGAGAACAAAGACTTCTGAGTAACCTTCCCTCCTGAGAGAATGGTTATATAAAATTTTTCTGGAAGATATTTAGGTCTTGTCCACTTCCACCAAATCCCATCAGGGGTGCGCTGGACTCCTGCCTCTGCCCCGTAATAGCAACCTCCTGCCTGGCAGGTCACCACGGCTGCAGACTTTAGAACAATTCAGGGAAGGTGGAGAGTAAAGAGCCGGAACCAGAAGGTCAACATAAAAGGGAAATGTTGCATTTGATTACTTCCTTCTCATAATATTTTGAAACCTTGATCCTAGGTTTTCTTCCCCCTCCCCACACTGTTCTTGGCCTTCACTCCTATATCTAATATATGTTCAAACAAAATTCTTTAGAGACAAAACAGATTACAACTAGAAATTACATTTATTCTGAGCATAGCAAATTCAAAACTGAGCATTAGAATACTGTTAGGCTAAAATGAAATGCTAGTGATTCTAGAAGTACATGCAGACAATTTCCCATCACTTTAGATTATGAATCAGTATTTAATCTTCAGAAATAGAAAATAAAAATTAAAACATTCACCAAGGTAAACAGTGTTAGCAAACTTAAAATAGCTTACCGAGATTCTCCCACAAAAGACCAGTTATTTCTAAAAAGAGGTTATGTAGAGAATAACGCTATCTCCTCAGATTCTTTTTAGTCCATACTTCTCAAATCTTATATGCACATAGGTGAACATACCAGCTTTACAGGAGTATACATAGCTCTTGTAAAGAAATGTTAGCAATTTGGAATGAAAAGAATTTAAGCAGTTTGGTAAAATTTTAACTTTATTCATATTTAAAGCCTTGTATTGTGAAACATAAAATACAGACAGAAACCAACACAAAGCCATACATTCATTACAAGATGGTTATAAAGAAAAAAATTTGTGGGCCTGAGTGATAGTCACACCCATAATCCTAGCACTTTGGGAGGCCAAGGCTAGGAGTTTGAGACCAGTATCATCTTCATCTCTACAAAAATTAAAAACAGTCAATCGGGTGCAGTGGCACACACCTGGAGTCCCAGATAACTCAAGAAGTTGAGAGGCTGGAGGACAGCTCGAGCCCAGGAATTTAAGGTTACAGTGAGCTATGATGCCACCACTACTCTCTAGCCTGGGAAACAGAGCATATAGCTTCTGGGTGTATTGGGGAGACTTATGAATTCATCAGCTAAAGACTTAAAAACTGTCTTTGAGTTTGGGGTTTTCCAACAGTTAATGTCAGCCAGTTTTACATTAGTTCTGATTCATTTTCAAGACTGCCATTTCCAGCCTTGGCTCTAAATTTCAAACTCATACTCTCGAGTAGTGTATTATAATCATCATCTGTGTGGCACGATGCCCATCAAACCAAGGTGACGCATGCTCAGAGTGCAGCTGCCAAGCTACTTTAGCAAGTTAATAAAGTACACAGCATTCAATGTGTCTACTCTGAAGGACCTTGGCTGCTTCTTCTTCTCTTTAATCCAATTTTCATCTCCTTAATCAAGTTTGAACACATGGTACACCATAACAGAATCTGAGTCACAGCTCCACCCCTTCCTACTTGTGTGCCCTTGAGCAAGTCACTTAACCTCTTGACCACTTTCTCCATTTGTAAGATGTGGATAATAGTGCTTACTTCTAGGGGTGTTTCAGGAACTAAGTGAATTATTTAAAAAGCTTTGAGGAGTACCTGGAACTTAGTAAATTCAATATACAGGGAGTGCCAAAAATGTATACACATTTTAAGAGATCTTCTTGGAAGTAAAATTGATCATTCCCCAAAAATGTGTGAATTGCAAGTAAAAGGGATGTGTGTCCAGGTACACTTGACCAGTAATGGTACCTTTGATTCAACTTCAAAAAGGAACACCTAGATATCTCTTAAAATGTGTGTGAATTTTTGGATATTTTTATATTTCGTATTCACTTTATGAATGGGATTATAAACAAGCTACACTGTCAAGGCAAGGTGGTATTCGACAAAAAACATCTTGTTTTTCTTAAATATGTCCCAAAGATAATGAATCTAAAGATTTATGGTTCCATAAACCAATGATGTAAAAAATAACATGAGTATATTTAAATCTATTATAGAATAGCTACAGTAAAGCTGTAAAACAGATGAGTTCATTCTCAAAAACTCCATAGTAAATTTCAGATGTATCCCTAACTTCAAAGAACTTCAAAGAAATGTTCATCTTCAGTTGCCAAAACACACACACACAGTTTTCTCTTATTTTCATTCCTACATTTCTCTGATAATGCTCTTATTTCCCAGAACAACTAAGCTCCATTAAACACAGTCATAACCAGTTTTGTATCTATTATTGTGTTCTGTTTGAAAGCATCCCAGCAATGCCAGAAAGCATATATTTCAGCTGCTGTCTCCTGAACCTGTCCCTCCTGCCCTCTCCACAGAACATACATATTTCCTTGGCTGTTACAGTAAATAAATCCCCAAATGGGGAGTTTAATGGCATGGAATTATTTGTAGTTAATTGTGGGAACTACCAGCCAAAGGATGTAACATATGATACCACTGATTCCAAAGGAGGAGCATGAGAACACAGAAGTGGGCCCTGTGTTGTAGAAATGCTGGTGACCCATAAAGCAACTTCTATACTTAAGGACTGGATTATCTTGATAGGAAAGAACTCAGGTTTGTGATAGGCAGACTTCTATAAGGACTCCAGTGACACTTGCTTCCTGGTATTTATGTCCTTTGTAGTCACCTTTCCTTGGAGGTAGTGACTTATTTCTAACCAACAGATGTCACAGTGATGGGAAGTCCCTTCTGTGATTGGGTTATAAAATGCCGACCTCCAGCTTGCTGGTGGACTCTCCAGGACAGTGTTTTTCAACCTTTTTTTTAATCTCAAGGCACAGTTGGACCTATAGTTGAACTTCTGTGGCACACTTAACTTATGTTGATCAAAAAAAAAAAAAAGAGTAGAAACAAAGAATATATCTACTGTACTTAGAATTTCTTTCAAAAACAATTTAATTAATGATCTTTAAAAATTTTTGTGGCACACTGGTTGAAAAATACTGCTCTAGTGGCTTGTGACTTGCACGCTCTGATGAAACACACCACCCTTTGAAGAGGTCCATTTGGCAAGGGACCCAGAGTGGCCAACAGTGAAAAAGTGAGGCACTTTTTCCAATATCCCTTAAGAAACTGAATCCTGCCACCAATCCCATGAGCTTAGAAGCAAACCCTTCCCTTGGTTAAAGGCTGAAACAACTATGGCTCAGCTGACCCCTTGTTACAGCCTGTGAGAGACTGAAGTAGTGGACTCAGCTGAACAGTGCCCAAGTCCTCACAGACAGAAATTGAGAAACACATATTGTTTTAGCTGCTAAGTCTTGCAGTATTTTTGTTACGAGGCAATAGAAAACTAAGACAAAGCCTGTCAACTAATGATGAAAATCGAGCAAGGCATAAAGCTATTTGCAATATCATCAACCTAAGTCTCCAGGGCAGAATAAATCCAGTGTTATCTTATAGCTCCTCAAAACTTCCATTTATTAGTTTGGAATCTAAAATAAGAAATTCCTGCAAGCATCCAATGTACTCAATTCTAATATGAAGACAACAGATGATCTAATACAAGGAGGGGTAGGGGAATGAGGGATGGGGAGAAGGGACGGGAAGGGGGACATGTGAGGAGGATGGGGGTTATGTTGTATGCCTCTTGGAGGCAGGACACAATTACAATAGGGACTTTACCTAACAACCACAATCAGTGTAAAGTAATTCTTTGTACCCTCAATGAATCCCAAACAATAAAAATAAAAAATAAAGAATAATGAAATTTCTGATCTCCTAAAATTCATATTTCCTGAATAGGCTTCAGGACTCACATAATAGCTGACCGTAATTTCCAACTTCTTTTGAGTCATGCTCTACTAGACTGAGTTTTGTTAAGTATCACTTTCTATAGTTTATATGTTGAATAGAGTAAGAATCCTTTCATATGCTTTTGAAGTAAGTCTTTTAATAAACAGGCTTTTTCAAATTCTATACATCCTTGCCACATGGAGGTTCTATACAGTAAACTCTCCCTACCCGCCAGCCTCCAGAATCCTCTTTAACGAATCAGTTTGGTTGACAAAGATCAGTGCATAATCTTGAACTTTTATAATTTTGAGCTGAGATAAACCTTTCATTTCCCATGATGAATGAAATGAAAACTAGGAAGCTTTTATAAGTGATCAGGGTGTACTCAACCCACCGCTACTATCTATCTTTGAGAAATTGATGAACTTTCCATAAATACTCCTTGCCATTTCCTCCACTGAGAGAAAAATAGGAAAGGCAGTTAAAACCTTGGACTGTGTTTTTGTTTGTTTTGGTATTCTTCATACTGAATTTAACCCAAAGGAGTCAATGGCTCAATTTTCATCCATTATCTGAGAAAATGATATAAAGGACCCAGAGAGGTAGTACAATTGAGGTCTCTTATAAATAAATAGAGATAATTCAGGGTCAGATATCTGACTGGAACAGTGAACTGGAGCTGTTCCAGGTTCTGGTTGGATGTGGCCAGCCTTGGTATTGAGTGTGAGTAGTAACAGGGAGGAGGGCATAGGGAGGACGTGTTGTCACTCCACTTTTTTTGTTTGTTTTGTTCTTTTTGACTTCCTACAGTTTCAAGCGTAGTGAAGTTCAGTTCTCTTCTTCCCACTGATTTTCTTAATGTGACCGCTTCCGCAAATAAACCCAATTGTTCTATGGCAAGATTTTTTTCTTTCCAAATGAGTTCATGCTCTAAAACAGGTGTCAGCAAACTGGTCTTCTGCCTGTTGTACTTGGCACACAGCCTTCATTTCCTCAATCATCTGGCTACTTACAGGCCACGGAAGCAGAGTTAAGTAGCAGAAGCTGACTGCATGACCCATAGAGACCAAAATACTGACTGTCTAGTTTTTACATTAAAAGACATGCCAATTCCTGTTCTAAAACAATCACAATAGAGACTTTAAGAAACAATGTTTGTCCAGCCAGTGCTTTACGATAAACATTAGGGCTTCTAGAAAAATATCAAATTAAAAGCTTAGTCTAGTAATCTGTTCCCTAGAGGCAGGGCAGACTATGGAATCACATTAGTGCTTCAGAGCCTGGGGCACTTTAGTAAGTTTCCCGAACTTGTTCCTCACTTACACAATGAGATTAACATCTCACCAATCTGGTACGTGTGCTGTAATGACATGGTGGAATTTATATGGAGTAACTTTCTAAAGCATTTAAACTCCCCCCCCATTGTTTAGTACGATGATATCTACTATTAAACTTGGATTAAGTAGAATTATCTTGAGATGATTTCTTCTTTTTTACATCAGAGAAGAAAAATGTTTGTTCTGATGACAGAAAACTGAATATGAGGTCAAACAGGTGAATGACATAACCATAGAGTCAGGGAGGTTTACAACCAACAGAGACAAAAAATTCTCCATTAGGTAATTTTAATGAAGCTTTGTAATAACAAAAGATACAAGAAACATTTGGTATCAAAACAGATCTATTAAGGATAAGCACTTCCAGAGATCTTTAACTTGTTACAGAAAGTGGCTAAGATTATATCTATGTCAATAAAACATAGTGTCTAGCAAAGGGAGATGATAGCTGAACACTGTTGTTCAGAATCTTGCAGAGACAGGATTCTGTCCTCAGTGTCCATATTTAAGGGTCACTGATGACTAGAGTTGTCCAATGGAGATCAGGAGGACAAAAAGCCGGTGAGGTGGATGAACCAGATGGTGGGGACTTGGGGGAAGAGCTGAAGAGAAAGAGTTCAGAGGTAGAAGCTCCGAAACGAAACAGGCGAAGGGGTGAGATAAGACAAATTACTTTTCTCAGCTGTACTCACTAAACAAAGTCAAGAATTACAGAGACAAAATGCTAGGGGACAGATTTCTGATTAAAAACCCTTTCCTACAAGAGTTCTTTTTTTTGAGATAGTGTCTCACTTTGTCACCCTGAGTAGAGCACTGTGGCATCATAGCTCACAGGAACCTCAAACTCCTGGGCTTAAAAAATTCTCTTGCCTCAGCCTCCTAAGTAGCTGAGACTATAGGCACTGGCCACAATGCCCAGCTATTTTTAGAGATGAGGTCTCACTCTGGCTCAGGCTAGTCTCAAACCTGTGAGCTCAGGCAATCCACCGCCTCAGCCTCCCAAGTGCTGGGATTATAAGCATGAGCCACCATGCCCGGCAATCAGAGCTGTTCTTAAAAGAACTGCCTTTTTCTCAGGGCAGCCTGGGTGTCCTCCTGCTTGAGATATTGTAGCAGAAACTGAATAATGTCTTGTACGTGCTGATATTGAAATCCTCAAAGAATCCAAGGGGTATTTCGACGTATGAGATCTAACATCTTTTCAAACATGAGATCCTAGAATTTCTGTGAACACGTCCATATGACAAGTTATTTCTCATGCAAAGCAGAATTGGGGAGTGGGGGGAGGGAAGAGCAGAGAGAGGGAAGGAGGGAGGGGGGTAGGAGTTACAGTGTGTGACAAACCTTTTGGGGTGGGACATAATTATAAGAGGGACTTTACCTAACAATTGCAATCAATGTAACCTGGTTCTTTGTAGCCTCAATGAATCCCCAACAATATTAAAAAAAAAAAAAAGGCAGAATTGTTTCTCAATATAAACCTTAAGCATCACAGAAATCAGAAATTACACAAACTGAAGACACTAGGTTTAATACAGTATAAACAGATGTTTAAACACAGTACTTGTAAAGGATCAGAAGAAATGACACTGTCACCTTAGTAGGGCTGATGCTAATGTTCCACTGCTCCTCGCTCTTCTGAAGAAGGTGGGTGCACTAAAAGAGGCCAGCACTATTTCAAAGAATTTATATACTAGAACTGGGAAACTAGCAGCATGGCTGAAACATGCCAGGCCAAGACTGAGAGTGCTCTGGAATGGCACTGAAGCCTCACCTCCCCCACACCCCTTCCTTCTCTCGGGCAGTAATTCTAACTGACTCTCCTCCTGGCGCCCCAAGAGCCATCGTGGAAGTGTCTCTTGTAACTGAGCCACCTCTGCAGCTCTCAGCCACCAATGTCTCTCTGCTCACAGCCACACTCTCCCCCCCTTTACTGCTGAACTCTTGAACCCCACCAGGGAGGAAGACAGAGCCCTCCAAGACTCTGCCACACTCGGGCCAGCCAGAAGTGGCTTGTTCCCTTTTCAAAAATTCTTTAAAATTTTAAGGAACAAACCAAAAAGCATCACTAGGATTCTCCTCAGAATGTTTGGTTTCCTTCTCTGGAAGGCCCAGACTGTCGCAGTGGAATCACAATGGTTTCATACTTTAAAATTGACTGGGAAGTTGGTTAAAATGCAGAGTCCGGGGCCCTATCTTTGACTGGCAGAGACCTAAGATTCTGCACAAATTACCTTTGGGACACAGGTGGTAGGTGAAGGGAGGCTCTGTTCTTGGTGACTAAGATGAGTATCATCAAGAAGCATGGCTACAAGAAATAATCCGTGACAAACCTTTCAGGCTGTGGGAAAGGTCCCAGTGATGGGCAGCTAGTCATTCTTAGAGCTCTGAGACACGTGAGGAAGAAGACGGGACACAAACAGGCACTGAGGTGCCCTGGCCAGACTCTCACTAGGGTTTGCACATGTCA
This sequence comes from Galagoides demidoff, assembly GCA_963574575.1. Lineage (NCBI taxonomy): Eukaryota > Metazoa > Chordata > Mammalia > Primates > Galagidae > Galagoides > Galagoides demidoff. Next base: position 37,199 of record CAUYQV010104998.1, on the reverse strand, counting down.
CTGCTCTTCGCCCAAATATCACTCCTTTTTCTGTCTTTTTATCCTATTGTCCCAGGAAAGAGAAAGGAGGGTCCTGTTTATACCATAATTGTACATTCACTTCCATCGCATGCACTGATGATTAAAATGTCACTGACTTTCCGATCCGAGTGGGCTGCTCCTTTTGCTAAGGCCATGCTCTAAGCCCAAGACAAAGCCAGGGATCAGGGTGTCAGTTTCAATGCACAGGCATTAGAAAGAGGCAGGCTTCTGGCTTATGACCAGAAGAAAATCAAGGGCTCTGTTCTTGGTAACTAAAATGAGTATAATCCAACTTTAAAGGTTCCCTCAGGCCAAGGAAGGGAAAACTGTCCTGCAGATCAAGGAAGGAATGGCATTCTTGAAGAGAAACGGGTTGCAGCCTTCGTGACAGCAAGCAGCCACAAAGCACAGGCTACAGTCCCAGCGTCAGCAGCCAAAAGGCACGGACAGCTCAGCCTGTGGTTGAGTTCACTGTTGCTTTGTAGTCGTGTGTTGCTGTGACAGCTATTGGATTACAACCCAGCAACAATGCGGAGGACATTCACTCACGTAAAATAACCAGCTAATGAGACCACGCAATGCCTGACTTACACTATCTGACAAACAAGAAAAAATCCAAACAGCAGCAAAGTACAGAAGGCTGGAGGGAGGGAAATCTGAGCAAGCAGATGGGGCTGGGAACACTGAAGGGTATTTCAGACGAGATCGGGCACGTTCAGGGTGACACAGCTGTAGACTGGAGGGTATTTCAGACAACGTGGCCGCCATGAATGATGGCACAGAAGTAACAATAAAGGAAACTGGGAAAATGAACTTGGCCAGAATCAATCACGTTTCTCTACTAGACCATGAGTGGGAAAACATCCAGGATCCTACACACCAAACAAGAGGTTTACATTTATTTCAGTTGGAACCACAGAGATTTCTCAGTAGGAAAGCTGAAGTAGGGTGAAATGCAGCCGAAGCCTGTGCTGTAACAGGCTCGTGGGAATGGGGAGAGGAAAGGACAGAATGCTCCCAGGAAGAGAACAGAACTGGACCGGAAATAGTCACTGGAGTCACTGAAGAAGAGGGGAGAAGTAGCACAAGGAAGGGGACGAACTGAAGTGACCATTTACCTAGGAGAGGACGGCAGAGCTCCTGGCAGAAATTAAACTGGGAAAGTAAGCTGATTTGGGAAGTAAGATGAGGGATTTGGTTTTCAAGATGCCAACTGGGAAGTGACACGACCAGAGGCAAGACAGGAGGAAGGACCCAGAGAGAGGATACAACCGAAGATCCCAATCAGGGTATCACCAGCCACAAGAAGAGAGCAACTGGAATCAGCATGAGCAGTGAAAGGTGACAGATGATCAAACCTCACAGCTCATTAGAGTCGCTGCTGGGGTGTGGGTCACACACCTAATAAACATTTCAGCACACGAAAAAGATTTTCTTCCACTGAAGACAATTCTGGTGTGGTAAGTGCTAATACTTCGGGCTGCCCTTCACAAAATGGACAAAGAAAACAAACACAAACAGACCTCCAGGGGATTGCTACAGCCCTACCTGGCACCACTGTGCGTGGGAACAGCACGTGGGGTCTATAAGAGGGTTTGTCCTGTTTGGGGCACTGCTGTTGGCAGTGATAGTAAGACTTGGCCAGCAGTCCTCAGCAAGGCTGACATTGTCTTGCTTGCTCAGGGAAGGATAGGTGGCTGAAATACAAACCCACTGGGCATCTCCACTGAGATGCTGATGAATTTAACATACTGTACTTTTATTCTCCCTGTGGTTAGAGAGGAGAAATAAACACGAAGTGAATTTAAGTGCTTTCAGTCAACTGAAAATGTCTTAGTCGTGATGCCATCATGTGATGTCAACTACCTGTGGGGTCAAATGTTCAAGAGTGTTGGAGAGGACTTTAAATGTCTCTGAGATCATCTCATCTTATGAATAGGACAAGGGAGTCTCCCAGCATCATGGCACCGGTTAGTGGCTTCACTGGGCCAACGCAAAGTGCCTTCACACTCTCTCAGCTCCTTTAAAGGACATCCTTGCAAGTGGGAACATACATTTACATGAAGACAATAAAAGCAAACTTACTGATGGTTCTTGTTTCCACTATTCGAATATAGTGAGTTACATCTAATGGAAAACTTAAGAGGAAAGCTTTGCTCTTCCAGTCTAGGACAGAGGGGGCCAGCGTAGGGTAGACAGAGACTGCAGGGTGTCACTAGGTCACTGGGATTCATGTCAGATCTGACAAGAAAACAATTACATAAAAAAGAAAAACCCAGGATGCCCTCTCGACGGAACCCATCTAGGGAAAGTCAGCTGTTGTCATGGCAAATAAAATCAGGGACTGACAAACCATTTACAGAAACCAAAGAAATAGACTTGGCACAATGAGGTTCTCCACTTCCCTCACATACAGACCACACTGTGTTTTCCATGTACTTGTTAAGTGTAAAACAATCCACACTTCAAAATGGCAGCATCTCATTCAAATGTGTTCTAGAAATGTAGTAAAAATTAGTAAAAATAACTCGTCGTGGTGAATACGGATTTGTTATGCTTATTCTACCATCTCGGAAGGAATTCCAGCAGGATAAGTCAAACAAAGTCTACTTTGAAGGTGTAAGCAATGCAAATGAGTACCCCATCGAGGGACACAGAAAAGTCCCCCAAATCAAGGTGAATTAAGAGCATATAATACTATGTATTTGATCTCACTAATTGAGGCTAATGTTAAGAATAAACATCTGGTACACCTGGGCCCAGAAAGGTAGCTTTAGTCAATCAGTTGATTAAGCCCTTGGGAAGAGCAAGCACCCTACCCCAAGGAGCCCCATGGCCTTCTGTTACCAACTGAGCGACGGTCAGGAAGGAGATGATTATCAGACTGTGAGTGAGCCAGCCCTGGAGTTTACAGTACTGGTGGGACATAGAGCCTGGCTGGTCTATTACCTGTCCCCTAGCAAAACTTTCATGTACTTAAATCATCTGTAACTGCTCTCTGCATTGGCCAAAAATAGCCCTGAACTTGGTTCTTCTCAACAGGCCTGGGGGTGAAGAGGACACCAGCGTGGCAAACACGGCCCACCCACTCTGCATTTCTGCTCCTCATTATCCTCCGCACGGTGCAGACGAGCCAGCTGAGGCCAGGACAGGAAGGAATGTGCCCAAGGTCACCACTGAGGTTGCTGTGCCAGCGGGCTGTCTGCCTGCACTGGCTTCCTCTGGGGTCCACTGGACACAGTGCTAGCAGCAGACAGGCTTCCAGGAATCTTTAAAGCAGTGATTCTTAACGTTCCTAATGCCGCAAGCCTTTAATACAGTTCCTGTGGGTTGTGGCCTACAGTTGAGAACCGCTGCTTTAAAGCATCTCTCCATCTCTCCTCTATGGTGGATTTGCCCCCGGCTTTAGCTTATTTATACAAGAGTGACCTGCAGGTGCACAACTGCTCGCTTTGGAGCACAGAACCTCGTGGAAGGTGAGCGTCCTCTAATTCAGGCGTCAGCCAACTATGACCTATAAACCAAATTCTCTTTTTATGAATAAAATGTATTAGAACACAGCCACCCTCATTTACTTACATATTGCCCATGGCCGACTTCAAACTACAACAGAGTTGCTGTGACAGAACCTATGGCCTGGAAAGTCTTAATACCATCTGAGTATTTAGGGCAGTGATTTTCAACTGGTGTGTCACAGCACACAGGTATGCTATGAAAATTTTTAATGATCATTAATTAAATTATTTTCAAAAGAAGTTCAAAGCACAGTAAGTATATTCTTTATTTTACTCTTTTTTCTGGTCAACATAATTTAAGTGTGCTATAGAAGTTTAACTATAGGTTCAAGTGTGCCATCAGATTTAAAAAAGGTTGAAAAACACGGCTTCAGAGAAAGCTTTCTAGATCCTCAGCTCTTCAGAAGGGCCCTCCCCTGCACTCCTACACCTCACAGCTTCAGAGCACCACCTTCTGCTGGGGACTGATTCACAGGCAAAACTTTCCCTTCATCCAGTCAATTGGACTAGAAAGTTAATTATAGGTCCCCTCAGGGAAGGAATAGCCTGTATCTCAGATGATTTGTGCCAGCCCAAGCCTTGAGATGCTAGAGGCCCAGCAGTTGAAGAATCCTTTTAAGTACAAACCCCAAAGAATGGGTGTTTGAGAAAACATTTCCTAATGAATGGAGACAAAATATATAGTCAATGTGCCACTCAACAAGGATAAGGTCTAAGAAATGCATCATTCAACAATTTTGCACATTCACAAACCATTGGGCATAGCCTACTACTCCTGGGCTGTGTGGTCCAGCTTGTTGCTCCTGGACCACAAACCATACAGCACATAGCTACACCAAACGACAAATGGTGAGTATGTGTGCATCCAAGTACAGAAGAGGAACAGTGCAACACATATGAGAGACAAAGTGGCAAGGCTGCCTTGGGCACTTACACACACACAGCTTGTAGAACTGGGAGTTGCTCTGTGTGAATCAGTGAGTGAACGGTGAGAGAGAGTGAAGGACTAGGACATTACTGCCCATGGCCGTAGACTTTATAAACACTGTGCACTTGGGCTGCCCTAAATTTTAAAAAGTAATTGTGCTGTGATGTCACAATAGCTGTGATAGTGGATTCCAGTTAATTGGAATGTTTTCAGCTATATTATAATCTTTCTAGCATCACTGGTTCATCACTGAACAAAACATCACTATGCAATGCATGACTCCAAAGCCAGCACTAAAAAGTCATGTCTTTATCACTCCTTATCACCATCTGTTTATAAGAGACAAAGTCCTTTTTAAAAACTATTCACATTGCCAGTGACTCCGGATGTTTTTATTGGAGTAGTTTTGACATGGACAAGCAAAGAGGAATTTGAAGTCAGAAAGACCTAGTTCAAATCATCACCATCACTTCCTCCTGCCTCTCTAACTTTTAGGCAAATTACTTAGGCTAGCCTTCCTGATCCCTGGTTTTTTCACCTGTAACATGGGCCAGGATACAGCCCCACTAGCCAAGCTGCTCACAACATGTGCACAATCAGAGCGTTCACCAGACTACGCCTGAAAGCCCCAAGACAGCAAACCTCTGGTCAAGTTAACAAGACATGATTTTAAGTAGCTTTTCTTCCATTCTTGAACATGGAAATGTATATCAGCTATCCACTGCTGTGTAACAAATTATCCCAGAACTCACTGGCTAAAATCAACCTCCACCTATTTGTGCTTATCATTCATTCTCCTCTTGGACTAGGCTCAGTTGGGCAATTCTTGCCTTGGCTCACTCATTTAGCATAAGATGCCCTCATTCATACAGCTGCTGCTTGGTGCTGCCTTGCCATCTGGCCTTTGGTCACTCAGTCATTTAGCCTGGGCTTCCTTACCTGGTGGCAGCAGCATTCCAGGAGGAGAGGACAGAAGTTGTAAGGTCTCCTGTGGCACAGGCTCTGAGGCTTGCACATCACTCTGACCGCATTCTACTGGCCCAACAGGGGTAAAAAACAAAATGAACTCCATCTCTTGATGAAAAGGGCTGCAAAATATCATGGTCATGTTTTTCCCAGGACATTCTGCCTTTGTGCCTATCGTGGTTACAGAATGTAAAGGGTTTCATTCAGAGGGCCAGTTCATGAACTGTCCGGGGCAGGCGGAAAGAACTTCTCTACTCTTACTCCAGTTTTGCCAAGAATCCATGTCTTAACAAAGACATTCCTCCTCTCACTAACGTACATACAGATTCTGGTGGTGTTTCGAATCAATCCAACATCTCCTTATGCTTCAACTATCCCAATGATCCATTTGCGCACTTAATATTTCAAAAAATCTGTGTCAAAGCTGGCAGTGGTTCCAATATAATTTTTCTATCAGGAAACCTGGTTTGGAAAGATCACTTCACTACAGGAAGTTGTCTAAATAAAAGGGAAACACCTGCTTCAATTCATTTATCACAATAAATAATGCTAAGTGACAACCTAACGAAAAAGTGTTGGGAGTAACTCCACTTACCTCTCTAGTGAAAGGACTGATGTAATCAATCATTTTGAAAAAAAGTCACTATACACCTGTGTCCTTGAAATGAATGTTTACATTTGATTAAGGGTGGAGTTTCCCCCTTGACTGAAGCTTACCTTTCTCTGATCTGTGATACAGGTTGTCCCATGTGTCCAACCATTTGAAGATATAAAATAGTGTTATTGAAGAGATAAGATGTAGATAGAATGATGATCCCCTCTAATCCCGTGGAGATCTTCATGGACTGAGAAACAGCCCCATTAGCCAAGCTGCTCACAACCTGTGTATGACCAGAGGGTTCACTAGCCTACTCCCCAGAGCACCAAGACAGCAAACCTCTGGCCAACTTAAGGAAACATGATTTTAAGTAGCTTTTGTTCTATTTATCTAAAGCCAAACAGTCAACCTCAGGGAAAGAGTCTCTCCCTAACCACAGTCATTTGAGAAGGGATGACCATGCATCGGAACCCAATCAATGCCACTCAGAATCTCACTGGAGCACAAACGCACATAACACAGACCTCAGAAACTCAGTGATGCTTTTATGTGACAAGCCAGGAAACTGCAGAGATTGTTACAGTCACACGCAACCGCTGCAGACACGTGCAACCCAGATGCAGTGGCAGCCCCACGTTAGAAGTCAGCAGATGTAGTGCTAGGCCCTAAATGCCCATGGACTCATAGCAGCTGCGGAGAGCTGATGGTGCCTTTCAACAGCACTGGAAATTCAAGCCATGAAAATCCTTCCTGTTCTTGTAGGGAAAAAAAGAGAAAGTTCAGGACAAAATCCAGACCAGCCACAATATCACTCCTACTTGGGAAAAACACTTTCTGGATGCTTGGTAGGCACCCCTGTGCTACTGACCAAAAACTCTGAAAAGAGACATGGCACTGAAATGCTATTGCTGTTTCCAGTAACCTTGGTCAGCACAGATTCCAAATTTTTCCTTCAACTCTGCAGCCTCGGCCATCACTGCAGAGAGCTGATGGTTGGAGGGAGGGTACTCTCTCTGGTTCTAAACCTGTAAACCAACAAGTCTATGTATCATAAAGCAAGGACGTTGGTGGTTGACTTTCCATTCCCTTCCAGACTTTGTACAAGACACTGCCATGGACATCCACCATCTGTATGAGAACTCTGATTAATGATCAATGTTATATAGAGTATATATCAACGAAAATAGAGTAGACCTCTGTGCAGATCAGAAGTTAGTTTCACGAGTATGGGCAGGGAGTTGGATCATCATTTTCATGCTTTTATGCCTCTTATTTCTGATTTAAAAACCACATGGGTGCCCTATGTTACAGTCTTCCTATAAGACCATAGGGCTTATCTTTTTCATCCACCACAGATAAGGTGTTTCTCGGGCAAAACATTTCTCCTGTATTGGTAGTGTGTCTGAAATTCCTCCTCCCCTTCTGGTTATTGGTCCCAAGAGGCAGGGAGGCCACAGGACTTGTGATAAGAGACAAGCTCTAGTGTAGAATAAAGACCCAAATGGGTAACTTTTGTGGACTCAAAAGTTAGGCCTGTCAGGTGCCCATAGGCTTCTAGAGTTTCTGCTCTTCCTGTTACATGAGAGATTTTATGTGAGAAGGTGATGCAAAAGTGTCCCACAGTCCAGCAGAGATCACCAGCCTCCTCCAAGCTTAACAAGACAGTCTCATGGAGACAAGTGAAGGGGCAGGTTATAGAGTCACATCCCTTTACTACCTGGAAATGAACTTGGAATGCAGTCACATCACAGGTCTCCAGCTCAGTGCTCCTCTGTCTGCATAGAATGAAGCTACAGGCCTGAGCTAAGGCAGGTGCTGGTTTAGCCATTTGGCAGTTGGAGGACTTGTATTCTTAGATGCCTCTGACATTCATCATACTCTCCACTAAACTCCTTAATAGACAGGAGTATGTGTATTCTTCATATTTCAAAATATAAGGTGGAAATGTGACTCACGCTACACTAGCAAAACATGTAGTGGTAAATAGGTGGCCTCAAAATTACCACTGAACTTGGAACCCTTTTTATGATATGCCATCTTAAAAATCCAGTAAGAAGAAATACTGATTGCTCAGTGGTCAAAGATAAAGACCTAAAAGTTTAAAAGAACATAAGGGCCCTTGGCACCTTCTCTCGGGAGGGGGAACTGAGTACAATGGCGAATTTTAACAGACACATTTTAGTCAAAGCTGTGAAACTGCCCACCACCTATATCCTCGGCTTTTTGCTGTCTCTTCCAGTTGTTTGCAGCCACGTGGCACGTTCGGTCTCTGCTCTGGAAGTCCAGGTCCAAGGTCATAATTCAAAACTTCTGTTCTTGAGCTGGAACCTTGGATTTCTATTATATAAAATGAGACAGTGGCCTGAAGTAGGCCATGCAGTTTTCTTAGAGATGATTAGAGAGTTTATCATATAGTGAAAATCTTCAGCTCCACTCAGAATGTGCAGAAGTTTAGAATAAGAGCTGCCGTGTCATTAGAAGCTGACAACCCTGGGGCCTTTATATCACATAAAGGAAGGTCAGTGTGACAGTCACAGTTTGACATGCTGAAGAAATAGACCAACTCCATTTGTCATAAAGTCCTGTGAAACTACAATTTAGGGCCTTGGGGTATCACAGGGCTGGAGGGAAGCTGAGCTGCCTACAGCTTTGATAATGAACATACTTTCTACAGACAATGGGGCATTCAGGTTCTCATTTTCAGGGTTTGCTGAGAATCAGGGGAATCAAGGTCTCAGCTATTCAAGCTCCCACATCAGCCACGATGTGGCCCAGGATCCATCCCTCCTTCCCAACCAGCCTCCTCTGCTTGGTTCTGCCTTGAATGACATCATAGCAGACCTGCCTGCCACGGCATCGGTGTTGGGCTGCTTTGGGAAACACACGAAAGACAGACAAGGCATTTTGTCCTCAAACAGCCCCTGAGATCTCAGCAGATCCAAATCTGAACTGTGGTCAAATCCCCTGGGTGCTCAGGGCCCAGCTGTGTTTTGTCTTCCAGGAGTGACTAGAGAGGGGGCTGTGATCGAATGCTGAGTGTGAGCAGGGCTCCGAGCAGCAGGACAGGAGAAAGTGACCTGCAATAACATTCACCTCCCCGGCATTCTTTCCTGGAGATGATTAATGGGAGCTCTGGGAGTGACCTTAATCAGATGTGCTGTAATTACTTATTGAATGTGATCCAGCTGCAGAAGACCAAGGGTCATGCAATATTAAAGGCAGCTGGAAGCAGAGTCCCTGCGGCAGGGTACAAGTGGAAGGGCGGGCAATGACCTTATGTGTCAGAATTTAATTAGAAGGGCGCCTTTCTGCTCAGAGAGCGGCCATGTTTAGCAGAATAAAACCAGTCCTGAAATTAATACTACGTAGTTATTTGGAGAATACATCATCATAATAAGTTTTCCAATCCACAACAAAATTATTTTTCCCACTGAAGTGGTTGTGTCTGCAGAAGTATTTGATAAGTCAATTTTATGAATGGCTTAAACATGAAATAGACAAGCTGTTTGCATCATTTACGGGAATATTTATATTAATACATTTTCAGACTCTGCGGCATTTGTGCTGGATCAGCTCAGTTAAAATGGAACTCGCTCTCAGAATTCCCAGCCCTGAGATGCTCCACAGTCCTGCTGGCCACCAGGGGCATCTCGTGTATGATTTGGAAGGCACCATGCAGCAGCTGGCTGCTCTGTACACTCTTAAGGTCAGTGCAGCTCTCGGGCTAGAAGCTGGGTCCCCGGTTTCTCCAACTCCCATTGGGCTCTCCTGCAACTTCCCCACATCCCAGGCCAGTGTGCAGCTAGCTCCTCAGCCAAGGACTCTGCAGGTCCCTGGCAATGTGGAAGCCAGAGGCCTAGAGGCAGTGAGTGCCAGGCAGGGATACCAGCTTGTCCTTGCAGGTTCAAGTTCATTCTTGATTTCCTCCACCTCCACATGCATTTTCTTTCCCAAAGGCCAGGCATGCTTATTCGAGTGTCAGCACCCACAAATGCATAAGGTTAAATTCCCTGTATAGTCCCTAGGCCAGGCATGGTGGCTCACAGCTATAATTCCATTATTTTGGAAGGATCACTTGAGGCCAGGAGTTTGAGATGAGCCTTGGCAACACAGTGAGACCCTGTCTCTATAAAAATTAGAAAAATTATGGCTCAGCGCCCATAGCTCAATGAGTAGGGCACAGGCCACATACACCAAGGCCGGCAGGTTTGGGCCCATACTGGGCCCACTACACAACAATGACAGCTGCAACCAAAAAATAGCCGGGCATTATGGCGGGTGCCTGTAGTCTGAGCTACTTGGGACTGAGGCAAGAAAATCGCTTAAGTCCAAGAATTTGAGGTTGCTGCGAGCTGTGATGCCACAGTACTCTACCAAGGGTGACTCTGTCTCAAAAAAAAAAAAAAAATTTGAAAAATTATCCCAGCTACTTGGGAAGTTAAGGCAGGATGATTGCTTGAACCCAGAAGGTTAATGTTGCACTGAGCCACAACGACACCACTGTACTCTAGACTGGGTGACAGAGCAAGACTCTGTCTCAAAATAGATAAACAAATCCCTCTCCACTCAGTGTTTGCTTTCTGATTCCCTGATCCACACATCTTTATTAAACTATACACGGATATACATGAAGCTTTGCTTTGAGGACCATGTCATCATCATGACAGCTTCTCCATATTGAAGAAAAGAGACTGGTAAGTTCTGGGAAGAGAAATCCTCAAAGCTCCTCCGAGGAACAAGTGAAGTCAGCTTTGTATTTGGTGATTCAGGTGTACCACGTGACCCCTTTCTAAGGAACTTGTAATGCACCTTTCACTACCCTTTCCAATCTGCAGAAGTAAACATGAACGTGACCACCGGGTCTATGAAGCCATAAAGCGTAACTGTACATAGAAACTCAAATCCTACTTTGTAACAAAGCGTGAGAAGTTGTCCTGGAGTCAGCAGTCCTTGATTACTGAGAGTTTTGCGGTTAGCTGGGGTTGCTGAAGGTCTGACTGCAGAACAGGACTCCTTCTCCAGTGCTGTTCAGTGACATGAAAAGCCGAAAGTTAAAGAATCCAGAGACTATTTCCAGATCTTTGGCAGATTCACTCATGAATTCTTAGGTCTCCAAAATACAGTGGCAGAGAAGCTATGTTGAAGCCACGGTCAAGATTTGTAAGCGTATTTTGGCCACTTTAAGTAATACTTACACATAAGAATCAGAAAGATAATAGGTTAATACAATGAAATTCTATCAATAATCTACTACTTTCCCTTAGTCTTTTCACTCCCATGTACACGTTTCCACACCAATGCACACAAGCTCACTGGCTTAGCAGAAGCACCAACCCATCAGTAAACAAGGAACCAATCAAAACCTATCACTACGTACCCCAGGAATATGTACAATTATTTGCCATTAACATAATTAAATTTTAAAAATATAGTTTCTATATTATCCCACAGAAGTATGGTTTTTTCAACCCACAGGGTAGAGTAGAATGTCTCTTCGAGGCCCATAACATCCACTCTCATGGATGACCTATTAAAAAAGGGCCCAGAGTCAGACACTTGTCTCTCGTGACCATCTTTGAGAGAAAATTCCTAGGGAAGAAAACGCTAATATTGTACAGGTTTGTTTAATAGGCTCCTATGCAAAATTGGCCAGTCACGAGTCAAACTGTCTCTAGAATTGTTATAAAAATTTTAAAGAAAAATAAATAAAAAGCAAACCTAAGATGATGGAATTACTGCGTGGTTAAACAGCTATAACTTTAAATAGGCAGCTCAATCCTTAACACAGGCTCTTCAGGCATTTGTTTGGAGAAAGCACTGATAAAATAGGAAAGAGCCTTCTTGCCTGTCCTGAGAAAGGAGCGGAGCTGTTCCGTTCTGATGTGGGTTGCCAAGATCATACTTGCGGATGCTGCTAATCTTATCTGAGCATATTAATAAAATCCCTAAATCCTCCTATTAAGAAATAACACCGCTGACGTTGTGCCTGGCTAACATTTGCTTCTTAAGAAATGCTATCACCACTCCCTCCCTTACCCCCCACAAAGGGGAAAAAAAATGATGGCTGTTTCCTGGAATGTCTAGCTACCAAAAAATAGCTAAAGCTTCATAAAATGCTAAGAATAAAGGGGAAAGTCAGGGTGAAATAAGCAATTAAGATAAACTAAGAGAGTTGTAAAGGCAAGCTTCATAAAGCTCCTCTGTTGCTGTATGAAACCATTTTGCAAACTATTTCCTCTTTACCTGTAAATAAAGAGGTGAGAGAATGAGGTAATTTCTGAGGTCTCTCCTTATCCTAATGCTCTGGATTTATTGAAAAAGATAATAGACACTCACTTCATCCCCTTCATTCTGTGTTTCTTGCTGTGTGCATCTCTGAGGACACAAACTCAGGGGCCTGCTAATGGGGAGGCACGGGAGGTGACAAAGAAGCAGTGACTGATGCCATGACTTTTCCTTGACTCTACCCAAAGCCCATGAGATGCTACCAGCCAAATTGATGGCACTGTGACACAGCGATTCCATCAGGACCTTCTGCCCCTTCTATGAGCCACTTTCCATGGCTGATGTCCTGTGCTCTGCCTACAAGCGTCTACTGCATTTGGGTCTTGCCAACAACATGATGACTCTGCTTAATGACAGACACCATCACACTGTCATGTTTCTGACTGGGATAAAAATTATATAAAAATCACTGTCAGCAACATTCAGACTTAAACCAGGAGGGAGGTGGGTCTGCTTTATCAGAAAACTCACATGTCACATGCAAAGGCAAGTCTGTTCCTAACACTATTTTTAAATTGTTCTGTTTAACATTTTCTTTCACTTGCTTTGCATTTTCTTCAATTTGCTTTGCATTTTCTTCTTATTCAGATTTTTTAAAATTGCTATGGTAGCTATTCTTTTTCTAATCTTTCAAATCTGAATTCACATAGAACCACAGTTTAATTCCTTTTCATTATAAAAGTGGGTTGCTGGGGGGGGGCGGGTTTCAGGTACTTTCCTGATGTCTCAAATTACCAGGTAGAAATGAGAGGCCCAACCTCTCCATAGAATGTTAAATTCTACCCTGCTGTAGCCGTGCTGTCATCTCACCAGCTGGTGAGCTGGTCTAGAAAGAGATAATGAACCATAATCCCTGCTTCCATCTGTTCCATGACCAGGACCGCAGACGCCCTGCAAACGGACCAGGATAACTGGGGAGAGAGAAGTGGGTGGGAAGTTCAGCACAGAGTGACCGAGAGCAGGTGGTGTCACTTCTCCCCAACAGAATTGGAAGGGGCTCTAGCACAGAGCCCTGGTGACTGATCTTCTGAGTTGTTCTTTTTTTTTTTTTTTTTTAATCCCTAGTGGACTTCCAAAAAAAAATTTTTTTTTGGACTATTTATTTTTCTATTTAGGGTTTCAAGAGAATCTCTAATAATGTAAGGTTTCCAATATCTCCCTTTCTTAACCACAAAAACTAGGGAGAAGATGATGAAACTGAACTGACTCAGAGCTGGTCTTTTAGAGGACAGGCAGCTTCCAGTTAATCACCGCACAGGATAAAAACAGGAGTGTGCAATGTAAGTAGCCCAGCCCTGCAGAATTCCATCAGATGAGCTGTGATTATATCTCCAGTTGCCGGCCTCATTGTCTCGGGAAGGAGTTCATTGAGCCCGGGGGGCGGGGGGGGCTGCACACCCCTGCTCACCTGTGAGAGGGAACTGGCAGGCTGAAGTCCCACAGAAGGCTGGTTCACATACAGGACATAGGCAGGGTGTGGATTCTCTACAGTGACACCCTCATCAACTCCCACTCGCCACTGCCACCCCCAAGACCACCTGCGTGTGCTCTCACTCACTTTCCCCAGGAAACTTCTCTGTTCACTGGCTGCTTCCACTCACGTCCAAACCTGCTTCCCTTTCAAGTTTCCTCCCTGCAAACGGTTCATCTCGGGTTGTCTCCGAACAAGGTTTGGTTCCACTTTTGCCATTTATGCAGCAAGCAATCCTCCTGGGTGGTCCCAGCACCCCATCCAGAAGGCTGTAAAATCTGCCTCACGGGAAAGACTGGCTTGGCTGTGCCCCACTGGACAGATACTAAACACTTCGTGCCACCAGCTACGCAGAAGTTCAAGATCCTCTCCCGTCTATTTGTTACTTTACCTTATTGCCAATTTTACTAGCATATTACTCTAAAAATGATGCATGTGACAATATCACTAGCAAAGAAAGCAGATATTGTTTTCTAAGCACCTATTACAGTTTAGCTGCCAATGAACTGTCCATTAGTTGATTTATCTTGTGCATGATTCACTCATTTCTTTAATTCTTGCAATACCACTACAAGATAGGTAAAATTCCCACTTTACAGATAAGAAAGTAGAATGTCACTTAATGTGCACAATGCAAGGGTATTCAGCATGCCCCCCGCTCCAGTGAGGGGATCTTCTACAACTTGAACTTTACCTTGGAAATGAGAGCAATGTAACCTAAAAATGTGTTCCCTCATATTAATCTGAAATAAGAAAAGTAGAATATCAAAGCAATGGTTAATTAACTCAAATCACACAGCTAATAAATCAGAGTCAAACTGAGGCAAAAAGCTCAAATTCTTATTTATAGCATGTTGGGTCTTTTTTTCTTTTTAAAGCAATTCAGCTCCCTTTGCTTAGGAAGATATCACTACCAGTATAATGCCAGCTCCTAAAACTTCCTTCTCTTATTCTTACACAGAACAGGGAATGTCATTTCTTACTTCTTAAAACCTATTGCTCATCATCTAGCAAGTTCTTTCTCAACATCTGCCGCAAGTTCTAGGTTGTGTCAGGTGTGATGGGGAAATACGGAGGAGGTAAAGGGGAAGCATTTCCTTTGGGAACTTGGGCCCTGGCTAGAGGGGGACCTTCCCCTGGGTCACTCTGAATGCAGAGCGTGTGCTGCTGACCAATGCTGCGATCGAGTGTGACTCCTAAGGGAGAGGGAACAGGAGGGTGTGCCGAGAACACGACCCACACAAATGGAGGACGAGTGTTCAGTGAGGTCAACAGAGCCACCCTCAGAAAGAGACTATTTGCTCCATGCAGAGGGGCTTAGGAAGTCAAGCCTCAAAGTCAGTACTTAAAATAGCCATGGGTTTTTCATTAGGGGAATAAATGGCATTTAAGGACAGTGTCTGGCCCTGGACTGCTGGCTTCTTCGGGGCTTCTGCATATATTCTCTTGAATTTGACTTAAGCCCAGACAGCTGTGGGCAAGACTAGCTACCAGAGTCCTGGAGATCACAGCCAGGGGAGGACTCTTGTAGGAGACATGGTGAGGGCAGTGACCTCCCAGAAATGAAAGGGAAGCCATCCTCTGGGACATGCTGAGTCCTGTGTGAGAGATGTGGAGGGCCAGGACCTCCCAGGGGCCTGAGGCAGCTCATTAATACGATGTTAAGCCGGTCTGTGTGTGAGGTTTTCAGGAAGGACAAAGGGCAGAACTGCCGCTGGGCCATGGAATCCCAGCACACTGGCTCCCAGAGGCCCCAGGCTGCCCACCAAGCCAGATGAAAATCACAGCATCAGAGCCTCTGTCATCCTCATGGTTCCCTCGCAGCACCCTGGGCATGGACCCCTCAAAGCCAGTCCCTTCATCTGAGAGACATAGTGCTTCAATTTCCTGCTCCATCAGAAGAGTAAGGCAGCTGCAGAGTTACAATACATGAGCTTCACCCAGAAATTCACCCTAGCACTTCTGCTTATAGTAACAGTCCCCCAAATTGAAATGTGCCTCTTTTTTTTTTTTTTGGCCAGGATCAAATTAATTCCTTTTAAAGATCGGCTCCCAACTGTCAGGAAAGGCTGATTTATTTGGCAAATCCTGTCACTGTGTTGCATTATTATATAACTTTTCCTTGTGTTTTTTTTTTTAACGCTTTCTTTAAAAAATAGACTGTAAAATCTTTAATAACGATATTTTTGTGTCTACACAGTAGTCTCACTAAATACTAAAACAAATCAATGGAATCAATAGATGAATGAAATAGATAATCAGCAGAAATACATAGGGCTTATGAGATCGATTTAACTTCCTAATATATTTTATCTCCAATGCCTGTAGAAAAGTGGTTCTTGGTTCTCTCAAGTATGGTCCTGACTCAGGAACTTATTAGAAATGCAAATTCTCAAGCATCACTTAAGATTTACTGAATCTGAAACCCTAAAGGGTTCAGCAATCTGGATTTTAACAGACTGGTTGCAAATGTCTAGAAATTAGACGGTTCACTCATTAGACTACTGGAGATTCCAGGCTAATGTGGTTTATCACTGAAGAAAGCCAGTAACACCCTATCCTCTTCAGAATGATCAAAGATCTACATCAAAATGGGTCTTTGCAGTTGTTTTGGCAGAGGAGGTATCTGGGGAAGGAAACAAAAATGAAAGGAACTTATTACTTGGCATCACCTTGGCATTTGCTGGCATTTTCAGAGTTACTGAGCATGGAAAATAAACCATGAAACACATAACAGTGAGAGAACGTATTTTTTCAAATGTTTCGCTGCATCAAATCAATCCTTGATCAGCTTGCTATTGAGTTTCATCTAGCCATGGCAGTATTATTGTAGCTGTCATAAATTTTATGGATTTTTTTTCACTGCCCTGTGAAGCTGGAACCAATTGTTGTTATAAAGAGACTAAATAAAGGAGGTCCCGGATTTCCTGTTATTATAGATCCATTTTTTGAGATGCTAGAATAATATCATATGGGTTTTTTGTAACATAATGAAACCCACGTGCAATGGCACAGCACAGGCTCCACTGCAGATTGATCTGACAGTGCTTCCCAATGAAATACTCCAAGGAAGAAAGTCACTATATAATATCAATAGTTTTCTCTTTTAACATCGTCTATCATGGTTTTACATCACACTGTGCAAAAAATGCATTATGAGAAATGTCAAAATATGTAAATCATATTTTATATTCCTTGGTTGAATTAACCTGATTCCCTCTCAAACTTCAGGTCACAGGACAGCCTTCGGAGGGCAAGCAGCAGAAGCTGAATACCTGTACCATTTTTGCAGAATGAACTATGACCTTTTTGAACGTTGGTGCTTTATTCAGGATGCAATGTTTGGAAAAGACATTGAAAAGTATGCTTATGGGTCAGGTGCAGTGGCTCCTGCCTGTAATCCTAGCTCTCTGGGAGGCTAAGGTGGGAGGATCACTTAAGCTCAGAAGTTCAAGACCAGCCTGAGCAACAACAAGAACCCATCTCTACTAAAAAAAAGAAAAAATTAGCCAGGCTTGGTGGCAGACACTTGTAGTCCCAGCTCCTTGGAAGGCTGAGGCAGAAAGATCACTTGAATCAAGGAGTCTGAGGCTCCTGTAAGCTAAGCTGATGCCATGGCATTCTAGCCTGGGCAACAGGAAAAAAAAAAAAAAGTAAAAGAGTATACTTGTGCATACCTCTGAAATGATTACTTTTACGTGTCAACCTGGTTAGACTATAAAGTCCAGGTGGTATTTGGACAAATCCTAGCCTAGATGTTCTGTAGAGGTATTTTAAAATGTGATTAACATCTAGTATCAGACTTTAAGTAAAACAGCTTAGCTTGAGGAATGTTGGATAGGCCTCATCCAAACCAGCTGGGGACCTTAAGTGCATTCTTGAAGAAAGAATTCCACCTCCATACTCCAACACAAAATCCAGCCTTCACACTCAAGACTACAACATCAGCTCTCAATCTCCAGCTTCCCCTTGGACTTGTGAGTCCCCTGCAACTGTGAGTCAATTTCTTAAATTTCTCTCCATAGATATAGACTCCATTGGTTCTACTTCTCTGAGAAATCCTCACCAACACACAACACAAAAGCCACAACTTTGGACTCATACTCCCCATATATTTGCACTCTACTATTTTCACCATTTCAGTTGAAATAACTTGGTTGAAACCCTGGGGAGAAGGAGGCAGGGATATCAAGGAACTTTCAGGAGTTATATTTAAACTGATGTGCCATAGCTTTGCAAGTAGAAAATAAAGAGAACGGCTGTACCAGTGCTACAGATTAGACTGACCCCCATGAACATCTGGAATCCTACAGAACTTCATACTTCCATTATTTCATTCACAATATGATGTTGTTCATCTATCGACATACTTAGCTTTCATTTCATCAAGAGTATCTGAAAGACATGGGATGACTGAATACTTTTTTAATTTCATGCAGTAGGCATTAAATATATTTTTGGCTAAATGGATAGTCAAAATCTCCAAAATAATCATTCTAATGCTCTCTGGTCCTTTATAGCTTTCCCCCCATCTGAAGTTGGACATGCTCTACCTGTGCTAGTCGGCACAAATGGAACAGCACCTGGGACTAAAAAGACCGCATAGGTGCCAAGTAACTAACTCCTGGCCCACTGCAGAGCTTAATCCCTGGTCCACTCAGTACCACCTATGTGATTTGATGACAGTCATGTCAGATGGCCTTTCAGGGAATCCAGATTAGATCAGTGCTTCTGAGACTGGCCCCAGGTGTAATGCTGTCAAAAAATTCATAGCATAGCAATTTGCCCAAAGACTCTTTAGAGCTTCCAGAACCTTAGCTGAAGTAAACCGAAGATCTGAAATGGGCTCATGGTGTACCATAATGTAGGTTCTTATTCAGTAAATCACATTTACAGGAAAAGAACTGCCAGGGCTGTATGTTAGCAAAATGGGGCCACACTTAGAATATCACAGTAGGAATTATATTACCTAAACAGGGCTTGGTGACTACTGAGTCAACATGATGGATAAAATATTTAAATCTAAGGCACAAAATAATAAAAATTCTAGAAGAAAGTATAGGAAAATCTCTTCATGTTATCAGCCTAGGGAAATATTTTATGAAGACAACTCCCTTGGCAATCAACAACAAAAATAAATGGGACTTAATTGAACTAAAAATCTTGTTCACAGCTAAGGGTACAACAATTAAAGCAAACAGACAACCTTCAGAATGGGAGAAGATATTTGCATGTTATGAATCTGACAAGGGGCTGATAGCCAGAATCTATACAGAACTCAAACTAATCAACAACAACAGCAACTACCCAAAAAAAAAAAAAAATTCCATCACTGGGTAAGAGACATGAATAGACCCTTCTCTGAAAAAGACAGACAAATGACCAAACACATGAAAAAAATGCTCATCATCCCTAATCATCGGAGAAATGCAAATCAAAGCCACCTTGAGATATCACCTAACCCCAGTGTGAATAGCCCACATCACAAAATCCCAAAGCTACGGATGCTGGTGTGGGAACACTTTTATACTGTTGGTGGGACTGCAAACTAATACAAGCTCTATGAAAGTTGTAGGGAGAATCCTCAAAGAGCTAATAGTGGACCTTCCATTTGATCCCACAATGCTCTTACTAGGTACCCAGAAGAAAAAAATAATCATTTCACCATAAGGACATTGAACTAAATGTTTATCACAGCTCAGTTCACAATCACCAAGATATGGAATCAGCCCAAGTGCCCATCAAGCCATGAAGAGATTAATAAACTAGGGTATATATACACCCTGTAGTACTATTCAGCCTTTAAAAAGATGGAAACTTTACATCTTTTGTATTTACTTGGATGGAATTGAAATACATTCTTCTTAGTAAAGTATCCCAAAAATAGAAATGTAAATATCCAGTGTATGCAATACTAATATGAAACCAATAGATAAACAACTACATGCCCACCCAAAAGAAAAACAGAAGTATATTCAAGTGGGGGGAGGAAGGAAAGGGGGAAGGGGGAAGGAGGAGAAGGGAGGAGAAGGAGGAATAAGGGAGTGGGGGAGGGGGAGGAGGGGAGGGAGAGAGGAGGGGGAGGAGGATTGGTAAGCTCTCACCTCATGTGCACAATGTAAGCATTTATAGCACACCCCTGGGTAAAGGGCACTTGAACTTTACCTTAGAAATGCAAACAGTGTAACCTAATGATTTGTATCCTCATATTAATCTGAAATTTAAAAAAGTAATCACTATTGGCTACAGCATGATAACTTAAAACAAAGCAATGTCAATGGTAAACGAGGAAGATGCCTAAGACTCATCAAAAACCTAGATACGTATGACTAAGGCAAAAAAGAAATGGGGAAAAGCTGTCGGAGACAGAGGTATCAACAGGCTGAAAGCTGCCTCCTTCTGTCTTTATCTTGCCTCTGATTAGATCACTTCTGCTATCTCCGCCACAGCGACTGGGTGTGGCATCTTGGTCCTGCCCTGCCCTGTCTACTCTCCTACGTGCTGCCCCACTGCAGCTGGTGGGCCAAATACCACTTCCGAGGGCACAGAGGAGCTGAAATGCATCTACATGTTAAGAATTCACACATGTGAAGACTCGCCCTCCCCTGAGCCCTGGTCGCTATCTCTTAAAGTGAGGACACCCGCAAGTCTTCCCAGTGGGTTCTGCCTGCCTGAAAGAGTCTTTTTTCTGACTCCTCCCTCATCCCCCACCTCTCTCAACTTTCCTCCAGCCGCACATGTGCCTGTCTGCTGAGGACCAAAAGAAATACTAGCAGTAAGCTAAAGGCCAGCCGGCTGGCACATAAAAGAAATCCAATACTCTAGTTCCTTCTCAGAAGGGTCCTCATGTGAACTTAAGTTTGTGGGGATGCAGGCATGTTTGCGGTGGGCGTGTGTCTGAGAGTATTTGGCTCTCCTGGGTCTGGAAGAAGACGGGAAAAAGATGAAGTCTGAGAGAAAAGCGTGAACTTTAAGGGCACGCTTGGAGCCAACGCACACTTAGGGGAAGCAGCATTCACAGGGTCCCCAGACATGACAGCTCAATCTGGGAGGCTGCTCTGCGTCTGGGGACAGCAGCTCCAGCTGGAGCTGGTTTTCACTCCAACAAAAGCAAACCTGGCTGTGCAGCAGGGGCCTGAAGATTAATTTAATGGAAGGAAAGCCCCCTGGAAAGATGTGGGGGACCAGCTGAGGCAACTCTTGATTGACGGCACTTCTGCTATTCCCCAGTTTCTCCAGCTGAGTCATAAGAAAGTCTGCTCCAGACACTATAGATCACATTTGATGAAAATACACTCAGATTTGTCAGTAGAAAGAAGTGTTAATAAGAATTTGTGGATTTTTAAGAATCAATTCCATATGTATCCATGAATAAATGATCACATATATAATACAAGCCCATACATATCACTGGGACAATCCATGTGGCAGTTGTAGTGTTACTGTATTGATTGTGAACAGATGTAAATGGAAAACAGGTCAACAACTTGGTTTGATGGAAATGAATTGGTCACAAAAGAAAAAGCCCCTCTATAGAACTAAAGCAGTTTAAACAGAAGCTAACTTGTCTTTATCACATGGTACGTGAAGACATAAACTCCCAGTACCAGCATGGATGTTTGTCACGATGCCGGCTGAAGGATAGACTGGTGTCAGCCTCACGGACTGAAGTCTAAATCATTGAATCTTAGATTCTCAGAGGTAGAATCTTAGATGATTTCTTATCCATCGTCTCTTCCAGCACAAGGATCCTCCCCACAAAGCCCTGACAAATGGCTCATTTTCGACGAGTTGTTATGATTGTATATCTGACATATGCACACCTGTTAGCTGTTAGATTTAACTAGAAAAGCAAATGGAGCTATAGAAGGAAGAAGAACTAAGCAACACTTTATAGTTCTACAGGTATACAAAGAGGACGTGGATCACACACCTGACAATTCCTAACAACGGGTATTCTCCACTTGAGCTAAATACTAGAATCATATGGGAATCCTCCAAAGCCAGATTCCTGGGCCCCAGCCCCAGAGATTCTCATTGAAACACTCTGGCATGTCACCTGGACACTGGGCACTTAAAAAAAGCTCTTCACTTAATGTTCAGCCAAGGTTGGAAACTACGACTGTCATTCCGCTTCCCACTGAGGACAATTTTAAATGAGTTTCCTTTTGTCATGTATATGAGTCCACAATTGTGACAAACATATTTACACCTTAGCAAATACATGATTCCAGAGGACCCATGTCACTCCCTACACCTTTAGTGGTGGCAGTCCCTGACTGGAACAACAGGAGATGTTTAGGGTGTTACTAAGTTAGTGTCCTTATCAGCGAGATCTGCCCAGGCCTGTCCCTGACAGTCTACTTCTCTTCTGGGGCCTATAATTATCTCTCAGAACATGGTGACGTGACTTTCCCCAGTCACAGCAGAGCTACCAGCACCAGCCATCACCAGCTTCACTCTAGAACTGACGCTGAACACACAGAAGAGGAAAAAGATGTCACTTCTGGGATCTTAACGTCATAGCAAAGATTCATCCTGAACCTTCCTTATTTCCTGCAACTCAGGAGAGCAAGTCACATGCGATTAGAATTTATGTTCTATGGAAACCAAAGAAGAAAATCTCTACTGAGAGTCTAGGAAGGCAAGCCAGTTGTTGCTTTGTTATAGAAAGTTTTAGGTTAGACAATCTTGGAAAAAATCTGGTTCAACATTCTCATCTGTGATATGAAGTAATGGTGTCTCTGGAATATAACATAACCCATCCGAGGTAAGGGCTTGGTCGCGCCAGTTCTTGTATTTAACCACTGGACTATTTACCTGCTTCCAACTTTCCCTTCTCTATTGAGTCAAAAATCTTTTAAAAACAAAGCAAGGGAAGATCTCTGGGGAAAGAAGGAATTGAGTCCTTGCTGTGATGCCATGTGTCAGGAGGGCCTAAAGGACACTAAAGAGTCTATTCCATGCTCACCAGACTTGGGATCTGACCTGTGATTTTAATCCTGCCCCTGTGGGCTTCCTGTTGAAGGCTCTCTGGGTACTGAGAAAAGGCACCAGAGATCTGTACTATTTTCCTGTGGTTAGTTTTATTTATTTCCTTTGATTTGAGCAACAGTTGCCAGCACGTTTGAAACTAAAGTGACAACTTTTCAAACTGCTTAACACCGAGGGGAAGCCAAGTAGAATACGGTGACAGGAAAGGGATAAACTTATCAGACAGGCTTTTTATTTCTTATGGAAAACTTTCAAGGAATTCCTAACTCTCATGAAAAGAAAAGCCTCAAAGTGACAGACATTGGATACCAGGAACGGGAGCTGTGCCCAGGGGTAAATAACAGCCCCAGAGCTTGGAAATACCCAGACTCCCTGGGTAACAAAGCAAATTCTTATCCTCTGGTGCTTAGAAATGTCGTATGGTTGCTAAGGTTTTTGGTAACCAATGGAAAAGAGGAATAAAAGGGGGACCACCCTCCAAACACACCAGTCACGTGAGCACTCTCAGCTTCAGTTCTACTGATGTTTCAGGCCACACACTTCTCTCTGGGAGGTTGGTGGGACCATCTAGGCCCCAGTGGCTGTTTAACAGAATCCCTGGCCTCCACCCACTAAATGCTAAGAGAATTTAGTTGTGACATTACCAAATCCTGCACCTCCTGGTTGAGAATATCACATTCAAGGGTCTAACCCAGCCCCATCCGCAGCTCCACACCATGTTTTGGGTTCTTTCACTTTGTCTTGTTACTGACCCATCTTATCACACAGCCCAGGTGTGTAGATTAGGAGAACAGAGGCTGCCACCTGCCCCGACACACCTTCCAGGCACAGGGCTCTCACTCCTCACAACGCCTCTACGGCCACTTGCCTGAGCTGCCTCTGCTCCTCACACTGGGACTCCCCTCTTTCTTCTGGAGAACTCCATTCCTTTGGCTTCAGCAGGCTAAATCTTACGCATTCATTAAGGCTCAAGTCAAAAGCATCTATCCCGGGGAAGCCTTTTTTCACCTCTCTCCCTCCTTCTTACACATAATACTCAACTCACATATCTGTGAAGCACAAAAAAGAAAACTGCACAGTGACCCAAGACGACCATCCAAGAGAGGGCAGGCTTCACAGACTTTTTACCATAAGGTCTTAGAGTCTTGGACCTCTGGGGTGATGCTGTCCTGAGCTGAGCAGGTACCGGCTTTATTGGCATCAGACCATACTGCCAAAGCCAAGCCCTTAATAAGAAAATGCTATAATTTAAGTCTGCTTTGTGCAAACGACTTTAAGAGTTTATTTAGAGACTGACTCTTAACAGAGACCAAGGGAAGAGAAACTCTTGGCTCGAACAGTAGAGTGAGGCAGGCAGCGCCAGGCGAGGGCAGCAGGATCAACCCCTGAAGCCCAGGGTGGCCAGCAGCACCCCCACATCCATGCCCCAGGGTCCTTTCTCTCCTGTTCTAACCCCCTTTCTGGGTCACTTTCTAGCATGTTCATGAGACAAAGTAAACTCTCTTTTACAACTGGGTAAAAACTAATACTGTCCTGCTAGCTGTGAACTGCTTATGTATTTTTACAAAGGAAAGGAAGCTGTAGGGCCACATTAGCCATCTTTTTAAGCGCATCTCTAAACTCACATAGGACTCATCACCTGAATTCAGCAAATGGATGAGTTCTCTCACCTGAGCATTTTTACTAAATTCAAGTTTGTTTTTAGCTCTAATTGCAAGCCCATGTGGGGGCGCACATAACATATGAAGAACTCTTCCTGAACTACTGAATATAGAGAATTAGAGATTCTCATGGATAAAAAGGAACTTCAAGACAATTCTCCAGCTGTCAATTTTAATGTCATTTCTGAAGTTTCTTCCATCTTTCTAACCATAACTTATCTCCTGTGGGGGTAAGGCCAATACTGTCCCTAGTTGAGAACCACAGGAAGACAGAAATGGGCTCCATCCTTGGAATTGTAGCGCTTTTCATTAGCCAAACAAGCAATGCCCTTTTTTTCTAAAGGGTCACATAACAAATTTCCCTTGAGATTTACCATTAGGGGCTAAGTTTCTTCCCCATATGTAACAGTAGAAGACCTCGCTTTGTCACTCTGTTAGGTGTCTTGAACTGAGTCAAAGTAGAGCTCCTCCCACACAGAGAAGGGCAGCGTTTTGGTCCTAAGAGTCCTCATTCTCTTATGGACCCCCCAACACAAACCCAAGGCCTGTGTAGCCTGAGAGACTCATTCAAAAGATAAGTTAGGCTTGCGCCTATAGCTCAGTGGCTAGGGCACCAGCCACATACACTGGGGCTGGCAGGTTTGAACCCAGCCTGGGCCAGCTAAACAACAATGGCAACTACAACAAAAAAATAGCTGGGCGCTATGGCAGGCACCTGTAGTCCCAGCTACTTGGGATGCTGAGGCAAGAGAATCGCTTAAGCCCAAGAGTTTGAGGTTGCTGTGAGCTGTTGACACCATAGCATTCTACCAAGGGTGACAAAGTGAGACTCTGTCTCAAAAAAAAAAAAAAAAAAAGGTAAGTTTGATTCAATTACTTTCTTTCTGAAGATCAGCAAGTTAGCGGTTTCCTGCCAAAGGCGAAGAGCCCAAACTCAACACACCTGTCTGCCCTGTGCCTGTCTTGCAAGAACCATGACAGCCCCTCCTGGCTGGCTAGGTTCGGGCTGTGTCACCTTCTTTATCTTCTATAGCACACCAGGTTCCTTCCAGCCACCAGGCTGTTCCCCTCCACCCCCAAGTCTGCCACTATTCACCCTTCCTCTCTCAAGTATCATCCACACCAGAAAACCTCCTCCAATGCCCAGGGCACCCAGGTCTCTGTATAAACCCTCTCAGTCCCATGGAATCTCCTCCGTAGCACTCAAGGCAATTTGAGATTCCAGCAGCAGTTTTTACATTTCTCCAGTGATGATTTGATCATCTGCCTCTCCTGATCATGTTGTAAGCTTCCTGACTACAAGGACTACGTGGGACGACCACTGAACTCCCTGAACTAAGCTCAGGATCTGACGTGTCACAGAAGTTCAGAAAGTAATTGGTGGGTGAGTGAAAACTAAATCAAATACACTAAATCAAATCCATTAGGATTTGCTGAGAACCAGACGCAAGACACTACAAATTCTAGCTTCTTCAATCAGAGGTAGAAAAGTAGCAAGATGTCTTATTTTGCTGAATATCAGCAAAAGACACGTTAGCAACCAGATACCCGTGTGGAGGGGAAATTATAAACAGAAGATGATGCACGGCACCCAAATCCACTTCTCCCCTAGCACTGCATGCTCCAATGTGTGTCCTACACAGACCTTTTTACTAAGTTTGTACAAACAGCTTAAACCACACCCATGGGCATTAATAATTTTTAAAAACTGCGGCCAGAGGAGCTACACAGTACAATGGGCATACCCTATTCAGATGGCTGTTTTTTCTTTAATTGCACATGTATTTCAATTACTACTTCTAAACCCACTGCCATCTTAAATGTGTAGCAATAAGATTTTAGCTAAAAGGAGCAAATGTCAGGTCTTTGAAAAATATCTGTGGCCAGCCACAGTGACTCAAGTCTGTAATCCTAGCACTCTAAGAGGCCAAGGTGGCCTGGATTCCTTGAACTCAGGAGTTCGAGACTAGCCTGAGCAAGAGCCAGACCTCATCTTGTCTCTAAAAAAAATAGTCAAGTGTTGTGGTGGGTGCCTATAGTCCCAGCCACTTGGGAGGCTGAGGCAAGAGGATCACTTGTGCCTAAGAATTTGAGGTTGCTGTGAACTATGACACCATCGCACTCTAATGAGAGCCACAGAGTGAGACTCAGGAAGGAAGGAAGGAAGGAAAAAAAATATAAAACTTCTGCAATATGTTGAAAAGGCTAGGAAGAAACTGAGAGGGTGTTAAATAATAAATTAGAAAACTTGAATTATACAGACATTAGTTCTCAAATTCATCTATAGATGTAAAGAAATCCTAATAGATTTTTTTTTTGGTGGAATGTGACAGTGATTCTAAAATTTACATAGATCAAAGGGCCAAGAACAGCTGAGATTACATTTTTTCAAGTATGACATATATACATTAAATGCCCTAATTTGCATTAACCTAAGTATACTGGCTGATTTTCTACTTACGTGGAGACCACATAACCACCAGACGAAGATGCTAACATTTCCAACACTCTACTTCCCTTGTGCCTTTTCCAGATTACAATCATTCATCAACAAGCAGCCACTACTCTGACTTCTACCACTAGTGATTAACTTTGCTTGGTTTTGATCCTCATCATTGGAACCATGTAGTATCTACTCTTTTGACTCGATTAATTAAAGAACAAGGCAATTTTTCTACCTGAGAGTAAGAAGAATTTCTCTTCCTGGCTCTGGTGGGCCCCTCTTGCTAGGCTCATGTGGACCAGTGTCTCCAGCAACAGCAGGGCCCAACTTCCCCACCATCTGGCTCCTGCAGTGAACTGCTCCTCAGCACCAAGCTCCTACAGCCCCGAGTGACTGGCAAGACTCAGCTTTCCCAGCACCCCATCTGACCTTGAGCAGTTATGCAGTGCACAGCCACCTGTGAGGCATGTCACAAACGCTTCCCTGATACCTCCTCAGACAGCTTTGCAGCGGACTGCTACTGGCAGGGAACCATTCCATGAATAGCTTCCCCAGTCATGTGTTTGGGTGGTTTCACAGTGATTTTTTTTTTAAGTTTTTCTATTTCTTTTTTTTTTTCTGCAGCAGTTTTTGGCCTGGGCTGGGTTTGAACCCACCACCTCCGGCATATGGGGCTGGTGCCCGACTCTGAGCCACAGGTGCTGCCCCACAGTGATTTTTTAAAACTGTGGTACTTCCCAATAGATGACTGTCCCCAGCACCCCAAAGGAAGAATTTTTAGCAAGTTCCACTGGTGCAAAAGCATCAAGTTGTCCATCACACATTAAGCTACAGCCATGCCCTTTCCAGAAAAGCCCAGAGCTCACCCCTGGGGAACCTCAGGAACAAGGAAGAAGGGAGTGGGTCTCTTTCCATCTCAGCCCTAGGGTAGTATATCTGCTTTCTATAGCATCAATTCACAGACCTACCTGAAATGTTTAATTTCATAGGAAAGTAGCATTCAACATGGACCACATTAGTGACAGAAAACTTAAACCAATTTCATATAAGAAATGGAAAAAGTTATGTTTCACAAAAGCACCAGGTCCCATATGGTTTCACTGAGTATTCTTCAAAATGGTCAAAGACCAGAGAAATCTGGTATTATAGAAACATCACTGATAGCACCAGAAAGAATACTGTAGCCAATATCACCATAATTTTAGTATAAAATACCAGAATAATAATCTAATCTCCCTAAAAATCGAATGTACCATGAGCAACTAGGATGTACTCTAGGAAAGAGTGCTTTGTTCAATGGTAGGAAATGTAACAATATAACATACCATGTTAATAGATCTAGAAAGAAGAATATACGGTTTCCATAGTGCTGAAAAAAGTCTTCAAAATTCAAGAAAAGACATGTATCAAGAAAACAGGAATTGGTGGACATATATCTTATTCCTAAAGTGAGCATCTTACTGAACTTGCCTTTCTTCATGGTGAAACATTAGAGGAATTTCAACGATCATTGGGAACAAAACGCAGATGCTATCTCCACTGTTATTGGACATTATACTATTTGATATTAACATTCTATTTAGCCAACTCAAATAAGAAATCGGTAAGAGTCCTAAGAATTAGAAAAGTCAAAAGAATTACTAGCTTTAGGAGTAAGTGACATGATGGTCTATCTAGAGACACTGAGAAATGACGGACAAAATATCTCCACCATCAAAGAATTTAGTAAAGTAGCATGTAAAATACAAATTGGAAGAAGCAATTTGCAAAGGCTGCATGAAGAATATTTTAAAATGCTTTTGAAAGGCCAAAAGGTAGACTAAAGATATCCCCTATTCTTGGATAGAATGACTCAACATCATAAAGGTGTCAGTTCTCTTTCATTTATAAATTCCAATAAAATTACTAACTCCAATACAAATATCAACAGCCTTTTTTTTTTTTTTTATGAAGCTAGGCATGATACCACCAAACTTCATGTGGAAAAACAAACATGCAAGAATAGTTCAGGAAAGGGTAAGAAAAGCCACAGGGGGAAGAGTCCTGCCAGATATTAAAACAAACCCTAAGGTCTTCTTAAATTAAAACCTGGTGGCACTGCCCATGAAGACGACAGGGAGACCAGCGGACTAGAAAATGCAGTAGACCCGACTCCTCCTGAAGTTTCATACATGAAAGGTGGCATTTCAAATCACTGTGACAAAAATGGACTCTTTGATAAGTTGCATTAGGACAACTGCATAGCCATTTGCAAAAAGAAATTTGCTCTGGACCTCACTCCATACATAATACACTTCAAACAGCTTTGTGGTATAAATGTAAACACTTAAACTACAAAAGGGCTAGATGAAAACATAAAAGATTCCTCTATGATCAGGATATAAAAGGCAGATTTCTAAATATGAGCAAATGCCATATGTAATTTTTATTTTTTTCCTTCTAGTAAGTCACATACACATAAGTCACAAATACATTTATGCATCTGTGGGGTACAATGTGATGTTTTTTTTTACAATTTGGAGTGCTTACATCAAACAATATGCTTTCACCTCATTTACTTAATTATTGTGTCAAGACATTTATGTTCTATACTTGATAGATTTGACTTGTACCCTTGCAGTATGTTCCTCATATGCAATTTTTAAAAGCATTAATAAAATTGGCTAGTAAAAGAACTTTTTCACAGTGAAAAATACCATAAGAAAAGTCTAAAGATAGATGGGAAACTGAGAGACAATGTTTATATCACATGTCACAAATAAAAGCCCAATATCCCCAATATGTTAACAATTACATGTAGTATATATATACAAACATATATAAACGCATAGTGGAAGGAGGTCATATGCCCAGGAGAAAAATGGACAAAATTCATGGACAATTCATAAGATTAAAATGTCCCTTGAATGTATTAAAATATGTCCAAGGTTACTCATCAGAAGGGAAAAGCAAATTAAAGTTATACTGAGATACCATCTCTTATCAGATTGGCAGAAATTAAAGAGCTTAAAAACATTCGGATGCTAAGAGTGGGAAGAAACGCCCAGAGCTGGTGGGCACAAAACCGCTGCAACCTCGCAGAAGGGAATTAGTCAATAACTAAACAGACAAGACCTACGAATCTCCACTTAGCTCTTAGTAGTCCCACTTTTTTAAATTCACACTTCAAATAAAATGAAAATGCACGTGCACAAGGATATTCATTGCAGGAGTATGGATAATGACAAAATACTGGAGACAAAAACACAAGTTGAGCTGCCCTGATCCAAAATGCTCCAAAATCTTTGAGGGTTGATATGATGCCACCAGTGAAACGTTCCACCCCTCACCTCATGGCATAGAGGACACTCAAAATGCAGTCAAAACTTTGTGTTATTCACAAATTTACTTAAAATACTGCATAAAATTACCTTCAGGCTATGATACAAGTATCGTATGAAATATAAGTTAATTTCACATTTAGACATAGGTTCCATTGCCAAGATCTCTCATAATATATATACAAATATTCCAAAATCTAAAAAAAAAAAAAAAATCTGAAATCTGGTCCCAAGCATTATAGGTAACAGCTACTCAATCTATATGTAGAGAAAAGTTGAATAAACCAGGATATAAAATATTCTACAGCTGCAGAAGAATAAATAAAGATCTTAACCTGACAAATGATCTCTATAATATACCGATAAGAAAGCAAAGCACAGAACATGTATTGTATGCTACGTTTATTATGTAGGATAAAGGAGAGGATAGATCCTATCTGTGCATCTATTTGGTTTTGCAAAAAAGAAACACGGGAAGGAATAAAGAGACTGAGTAGGAACACCACTTCTAAGTTTACTCTTTTGTATAGTTTTGCCTTCTAGAACCTTGTTAATGTTCCATGCACTCAAACGTTACTTCCAAAAGAGTGAGCGTGCAATCTGCAAAATAGCAAACTTTGAGAAACTACAGACCAAAGGGCCTGGGGTCGTTGACAAACTGTACAGGGGGGGAAAAAGGATGGAGAAAAACTGTAGATTAGAAAAGAGTTAAAAGACATTTTAAATTTTAAAACAGGCAAATTCCAAGGTCCAGGGATGCACACATGGGTGATAAAACCTTGAAGAATTGCAAGGACTAGTGAGACAGTAGTTGATTTGGGAGAGATGGAGCGACAGCTGACCAATTTCTAGTTCTTGTCTTCAGTGATAGCTACAAAGATGTATGATTCATATCAAGCTGCACAGTTGTCTTATGTAACATTCTAGACCTGTTTCATTTCATAGTAAAGAGCTTTTGAGAAAGACTAAGTACCTGGCCGTTTCTGGGTGTTGCCTGATGCTCACCTCCAGGCAGCTGTAAATCTTTAGCTCGCATTTTTCTGCCCCTCAGTACCATTCTGTAATACGTTCCTTCCATTAGATGGTGTGTGATGAGAGAACCGACTCTAGTTTTCAGATTATCTTAAGAAAAACAGGAATGGGGGGTTATAAGTATTGCCAACAATAACTTCTGTAACACATTCCAGGACCAACTATAAATTCTTGATCACGTCGGCTCTCAGCTGTTTCAGATTATCTGCCTTGCCATCCACCTTCAGTAGCACAATGAAAATATAACCCCATTTTCTTAAGAAAAATCTATAAGAAATGGTACCAAGAAAAAGACATAATATTCTTAGAGAAGATAAGGCCTGAAATTTTGTGAACTTCCTGGACACATGTATTATAATCCTGGCTGCAGGCAGTTTTGGCTTGAGTTTTCAAGATTTGTGATTTCTGCTGATTGCTGAACACTGAAATCATTGTTGGGGGAAGAAAGGAAAAATCAAGGCTGTTCATATTGCCTAACTTCTTTCCATGAGTCCTATAAACCGTAACTGATTAAGTCTGGTATAGGGGCTGACAATCCAATCGATCACTGGAAGTGGGAGCACTGGGTCTAGAAAAAGCATCCATGGACTTAGTGATTTACCCACATTGGTGCCATCTCCCAAGGAGGGTGCTTCCCATTGCAAAGGCAACACCACATTCATTCTCCTCTCATGCATCCAAAACCATGCACCGCCCCCAAACCAAGGCAGAACTACAGTCTCCCTCTAATCTCAAGGTCCCCAGAAGTCTGGATGAAGGTACAAGAAGTGCTTGCTTCACCAGCAACCCAAGACAACATGAAAAACACCCAGTTTTCTCTCCTTTGGGTGGTTCTTGCTGCCTTGGAGACCTGAACAAAGGCAAGTGTGATTCCTTTTCTTCCTCCTTCAGGATGAAAAAGCCATTTAAAAAACGATCCCACTGACTTCCCTATGTCTTTCTTCTATTTCTGTCAATAAAGACCTTGCAGATGGGCTTCCAAAATTTTCAGTGTTAAATGTTAAGAAGTCCATAGAGATCTCATTATAATATTTAAAGGAACAGGCCAGGGTGGGAGTGGTCAAACTGAGAGACAAAACAGAACAGTGGCTGCCAGGGGCTGGAGTGAGAGTCGGGCGGGGAGATGTTTAATGGGGACAGAGTTCCGCTGGGTAAGAGAGAAAGGTTCTGCATATGGATAATATTGGTGGTTTCATGCTACCAAACTGCTCACTTAAAAATGGTTACAAAGGGAAGTTTTAAGTTATGTGTATTTTTCCACAACCACCCTCTCCTCCCCACAAAAAAACCCTGAAGATATGAAGACAATCCTTGGGCAAAACAAATTTGTTTTGAGAAGTGAATAATCTTTTAGTTCTGCTTAGAAAGGCTGAGTATTCTTAAAGGGGAAAAGGCCTCCAACTAGCCCAACAGATACTCATTCCTCTGTGCTGCTCACTGGATCAAATCTAACCTGAGTCTGCCCCTGTGTATGCCTGAGGGCAGTGGGCGTCCCCAGAGACAGCACTGGAGGATGTGATTGAGAGCATCAGTTCTCAAAGGTGGCTTACCAGGAAGCTTAAAGAAGCAGAAGCTTCAGAGTCGCTCTCTCCCACAGGCCTGGCCTGTACCTAATGTTTTTCTTAACAAGGACCCATCTCTTCCCCCAGACAATTCTGTATCCTTCCACAAAATGTAGGCTCACCTCTGTGGTCCCAGCATTAGACAGACCCAACTTTGATCTTATCTCTGTTCCTTAATAAAAGGCAAGTTAGAAATCTTGGTTTCTTTCCCTCAGTTTTCTCACCTGAGAAATAGCAACAGTGGTAATACTGAACTCGTTGTGTCATCATGAGGATTAACTATAATGTGGGAAAACTGCTTAGCACAGCGCCTGTTCATTACAAATTCTCAAGGAATGTCTTCTATTTTTATCATCATTACCTGGGCCCCTCTTGAAATTAGATAAGGTGACCAAACTTCCCACTTTTGGTGGGACAGTCCTGATTTTTAACAATTTGTCCCGCGTCCCACGGCATTTTTAAAAAGTCCCGATTTTTGGAAAGAATGCACGACAAGCTAGGGAATAGTGGGAGAATGGGAAGGGAATATACAGTTTGGGGCTGCTGAAAAGGTTAATGTAACTCCATTTGGGAATGAAGAGGTTAATGTAACTTCCTTTGGAAATGAAAAGGCTAATGTAAACTCCCTAGTCCCCTCCTGGGTAAGGTATCAGGAGACTGGCTCCCTCCCTTGCTTCTAGGCAAGGACAATTAGCTCAGAAGGAGCCAAACTGTTTGGAACAAACAAGTAGCCCCCCCTCTCTAGAGTAAGGTGACCTGACGTCCCACTTTTGGCGGGACAGTCCCAATTGTTAACAATTTGTCCTGCGTCCTGTGGCGTTTTTAAAAAGCCCCAATTTTTGGAAAGAATGCACAATAAGCTAGGGAACAGGGGAGAACAGGAAGGGAATATATGGTTTTTGGCTGCCATGTGGTTATTTTGCCAGGATATGCATTTTATATTATTTTTGTTAATTTTATAATGTTAAACTTTAATAAAACAAATAATTGTTGAGAACTGCTTATCAAAGTTTGCATTGTTGTCAGCCCCCCCCCTCCAGACCCCCCCCCCAATGGTGTCACACTTTACCAATGTTAAAATCTGGTCACCTTAAAATTAGAGCAACTTCTTTTAAACAAAAGTATCTTTTCCACTTTTTTGGTCATCCTGCCTTCAATTCCTACCATGAGTGACTACTATTAGCTCTCAAATTTTATGGAATTAAAGGATAACTTAAAAAGGTAAATGTATATAAATATAGTACAGTATAGTATTTGCAAACAACATACCTTCTACACCTGAGGTAGAAGGTGTAGAATGTATTGAACAATCCAGTTCTTTGGGAGGAAAACAAATGTCCTGCAAAGATGCAGGTCCATTAAATTTAATATCAGGATGAAGGAATTAAGTTCTTACAAAGTGGGTCCTGCAGTGGTAGCCCTCTCCATCAGCTACCCAAGACTTTGCTGCTCCCAAGAAATGACTGAAAAGTGAAGTGTGAGTGTAAGATAACTTGCATATTTCCTGGAAATGTCCAGTTTTTTAAATCTACATTTTTTAAACTAAAATTATACAGTAGAACCTCCATAGCTGATCACCTCCCTACACAGACCACCTTAAGTTGACCTAATTTTTTCATAGACTGGACATGCACCACATGAACCTATCAGTACAGCCGGCCTTGTTCCTTATGTTGACCACCTCTGTATGTTGGCCAGCTTGTGACTATCCCTTGGTGGTCAACTTACAGAGGTTCTACTGTACCTACAAGATGCCCTACATAACCATGTACCTGCTCCTTTAGGACTTTCAATTCTATGACAAATCCCTACATGAGTATATTGTTTAAAATAAACAGTAAAAGGATGTGGTAAATAAATGAGAGGCGTAACTAGAGCAGCTATCTGCCCTTAACTTTCTTTTCATCTCTCTAAAGTTTCCTTTTCAAAAGTAAAGCTTAAATTATTTCAGTTTTTTGCAGCCAGAATAGCACTGGAGGTAATATGCTTGGAAAGAAAGTGCCAACATCAGGGCCCACTAAGGCCAGCTAAGAACAGCTCCCAGTGGCAGAAGTCCACTTTTTAAAAATAATTTTGCCAAAAAATTGTTAGTTTTCCTTGCTTAGCAGTAAAGATATACATGGAACCAGTGATGTAAATTGATATTCTGGATCAATCCACTGATAATCAGTGATCAATATCTGGATCATTTGCAAACATTTTAGGTGAAAGAATATAGTATTTCAGAAGCATGCTAGTTCTGAGCTGACACATCGTTCTTATATGACAGGAGAACAAAAAAGCCCAAAGCAGCAAACCACTTGAGTTGCACTATGGAAGCCAAATAATTGCCATGTCCATGTCCTGCCCACCCTCATCCCAGATTCTCACAACTGATGGCTATGAAGGAAACTTGCATCCGTGTCTCCTGTTTTATGCTTCTGAGACAGCAGGATCCTGAGAAGCCTTTTGCCCATCTCTGTTGACTTGAGTGTGAACCAACTGTTGATGAAAAAAGGACTTGAGTGGGTCCACCAGGATCATATGGGCAAAACCACTGTTTTCTAGGCAAAGGACGTACTCCCATTACCACCTCTGTGACAAGAACTACTAGCCACAAAGCCACTCTAGGAGAACACCTGAATGGCTCAATGCACACAGACCACACAGCAAGAGAACACAGAAATTCAAGTTCTGAAGAAATGTCAACTCAAGTCATCATAAAAGGATAGTGCTTTTTTTTTTAGTCAACATCAAAGACTTTTTTAGGCATTTAATATTTTGGCCTGGCCAGTGCACCCAGAACAAAGCAGGACAGCTGGTGGGTGTGAGCTGGGGCTCTGGGATCAGGGTGGTGGGTTTAATCCCAGCTCTGCCACTTCCTAGCTATGTAAGCTGAGGCAGTAACAGAATACTCCATGCCTCCGTTTCCTCATCTATAAAATGAAGTATTTATCTCATGGTGTTGAGAGGATTCAATGAACTAACTTATATAAAGCACTTTGTATAGTGGGGCACATAATATGTGCTCAGCATTAGCTATCAGTCAACATAGTGTGGAAACAGAAAAGGGACAAAGGAAAGCAGCAGCTTCCAGGAGGCATCACGGGAATATCCACAGAGGGGAAATGTGTACACATGTCTTATTTCCATCCACTTACAGACAAGAGAATTTAGCCTTGAAGAAACTGAATACAGTTACCCAAGGTCAGGGTAATTGGGAAGTTCCAAAATACTTGAAGATACATCCTAAGAACCTTGAAGAAAAGGGTAGTTCATTTCTAACCTCTCGAGAAACACAACTTGGAGCCTCACAGCCTGAATTTCAAGGGAATGAGAGAGAGAGAGAAGACAAGAAACTAGAGAAAGGGAAGAGAAAGTTGGAGGAAACAAGAGATGGGGGACGAAGATTGAGCTACTCACCCAGCGTCACGCCCTCGTCTTCCAGTAACAGGACTGCAGAGATTAGAATCAGCAAAGGCAAGCAGAGACCATGCCAGCTAGTTTATACATAAAAGAATTTATTACCAGGTATTATGTGCTTTATGAAGTCAGTAATTCACAAGGCTTGGAGTAGTTGGTGCCAGGTTGAGTTGCCAAAACCATCCTCTTCCTTCTAGAACTTTCCCCTCTTCCTCCAAAACACCACTCTGCCTCTGCCATTGTACAGGAAGCCATCCAACACTGCAGGGATCTGCTGGATCAGCAGTTGCTGAAGGCTGAACCCCATGGTCACAGGCATGGGCATCACCAGCCACAGGTGCTGCTGCTTCATCTGTCTGACCCAGTTCTGAGTGCATGTTTCACTTAAGTGCAGATAACTGGCAGGATAGAGGCAGAACCCCTAAACCCCCAGAATCAGGGAATCAGAATTCTAGCTCTCTACCCTTCACGGGGTATGAAGGGACACCAGGAGGAAGGCAGAAATGCCACTGAGTTAACCAACCCACAGCACTGCCTTAGTGCCCCAGCTGTATTCGGAGTCACTCCTCCCATGGTTTGCCTGTGTGGCCAAGGTGGGGATGGCCCTATTCCCACTGCCAAAGGTAGGCATGTGATCCAGGCCTTGCCAGAGGTCCACACTCCCAGACTGATAGCTAATACTGAGCACATATTATGTGCCCCACTATACAAAGTGTTTTATATAAGTTAGTTCATTTAATCCTCTCAATACCGTGAGATAAATAGTTTATTTTACAGATGAGGAAATGGAGGCACAGAGTATTCTGATGGTTCTCAGGTGGGCACATGACACAAGCCAGGAACTGAGCTCAATTCCACGGTCTTTTTTTTTTTTTTTGAGACGGAGCCTCAAGCTATCCCCCTGGGTAGAGTGCCATGGCATCACAGCTCATAGCAACCTCCAATTCCTGGGCTCAAGCGAGTCTCCTGCCTCCGCCTCCCAAGTAGCTGGGACCACAGGC